>SKCR01021495.1:0-17877 GCA_019454045.1 Zanthoxylum bungeanum | reverse complement strand
TTGGAATAATCGGTTAAATTAATATATTCGATATATTAAAAGAAATTAGATTTCGACGCGGAATTAAAGTTAGATTTTAATTCGGGCGAACGAATTAATTTAGAATTAATTCGTTAGCGACGTGCATAGTGATTCGCTAGGCGTAATCATTTAATTACGATGCGACGGAAAAATCGTTAATTTGGAATTAACTAACCCGAGCCCGAGTGTGATTGCGAGCGCATTCGTATTTCGAATTCGAGTGCGGCATCGCAAGTCGTATCAAGCGTCAATCATTAGTCGCATCAAGCTGTCAAATCACTTGTCACTTGATTGATTGTGACTTGACAACATGTCACTATATTAAAGTGACTTGATGTGAATGATATGGGACTTGACATAACGTGTAAAAGCATTTGGAGGGAAAGCTTTATGGATTTGGCTCCAATATTCATTTGATTTATATGATAAAGTTAAATGAAAATTGATTATCTATTTTGGGAAAATATATATAATCAATTTTTGCTTTACATTTTATTAACTTAACAACTTTTTCTCTCTCAATTTTCTCTCTTCTCCTCACGTCAAACCAGCCACTTTTCTTCACTGGTTTTGAACCAGAAATGGCGTGACATATAGGGAAGCAAAAGTGGATCTTCATGGTGGAAATCCAAGTGCTAGCACACTTACGAGTCTTGCGAAGGTGGTAGGGAGGTTCACCCATGAGCCGGGATCGTTCGAAGAGGCTTGGAGCTCCGTTTCGCAGCTCAAATTTCAGATTTGGAGGGCAGTGAACTGCTACCAGTGGCGCCAAAAACAGTGGGCATTTTGGGCTTCATTCGTCTTCAAATCGTCTCAACCGATCGATGTGAGTATTCCGCTACCTCCGTTGATGTATTCACACATGATTTTCATTGCTTGTTTGATCTTGGGACCTAGATAATAACCAACACGTGAATTTGTTTTGTAGGAAAAAAACCCTTCCAAGGTTACAAAGAAGACCCACAAAGAACTTGCCCCTTGAGAACCTTTAAGATTATTCCTTGTAGTGTTTTGCTAGCAATGGAGACGCCACTAAGCTTGCTAAACTTAGATAAGTCGATTTTAAATTGAAAAGGGGAATCCCTCCCTTACAAGAATTCGGTCATAGCCAAAGCTAAGCTTTTGTGTTTACAAATTTCGTTCATGTTTTTCAAAATGAAAAAGAAAGAAAGCTTAAATAGTGTTACAAATAGAAACCCTAAAGGCATAAAGACAACAATGCCCATAAAGGCTAAATTACAAAAATACCAAAAGTCTTCAAGTCTTCAAAGGCCTGTGAAGCTTCATTCAGAACTGATTTGTGCCAAGTGAAGTGGCTTTGGGCCCTCTCTATTGAAGCCCACCATGTGTCTCTATTGTTTGTTGCAATCGGCTATAAACTCTGAACTAATCTCGTCATTGCTTCTCTGAGTCTTTTGGTCCTCTGCCTCGTAATTGGCCCTTCTGGTACTTGTAATGGGTCTTTTGCTTTGTTGTCGGCCTGGATCATGTCATCCCCTCCCTCTTGAAAAGGATTCGACCTCGAATCTGTACCTGCATCAAAAGAATTTAAGTCAGAAAACATAAATGCAGCAGAAACATTATACTTACCTTGTAAATCCAGCTTGTATGCATTGTCATTAATCTGTTCCAAGACTTGAAATAGACCATCCCCTCTCGGTTGTAGCTTAGATTTACGTTGTTCAGGAAATCTCTCTTTATGCATGTGTACCCAAACCCAATCTATAGGATGAAATACCACACGCTTTCTTCCCTTATTAGCATGAGAAGCATATTGCTCATTCTTTCGCTGTATTTGCTCTTTGGCTTTCTCATGTATATACTTTACCAAATCAGCTTTCCTTTTTCCATCTAACCCCACTTGCTCATCAACATGCAATGGTAACAAATCTAATGGAGTTAGTGTTGGAGATTCTAAGGGTCCCAAGGATCATAAATCAAGCATGAAACACAAGTTAATACATTCGAGAAGTCGCAGAATACTTACATCGAGCGGTTGAGCGACGCGGAGGCAACAAAAAAATTCTATTTTCTGCCTCTTCACTGGTTCGGCAGTGGGCTACAATTCCTCATTGTTTTGCTCAGTTTTGGTCCTTCTTCAAGCTCCAAGCTTCGTCGAATGGTTCCCGGCTCATGGGTGGACTTCCCTATCACCTTCGCATTGATCCCGGAGTGTGCTAGCACTCTCGATTTTGCCCAAAATCACACTTGCTTCCCTTTTTTTTTTCTATTTCTTCAATACTCGGCAGTTCACTGCCTTTGCAGAAGAAGAAATTGAGCAGCCCCAAGGGAGTGAGAGAGAAGAAGAATGGAGAGAGAGAAGAGTAAAAAGTGTTGTCTATTTTGTATTTGATTTTATTAAATCATATACCAAATATTTGGCTAATAAAAAGTCAAACTTTTAATGCCAACAACCACTACATCACTCAATCACATCAATCAATCAATCACTTGTCATATCACTCAAAGTGACATGATTTGACGCTTGATGTGACGCTAGATGCGACTAGCGATTTGACGCTTGATTTGACTTGTGTGCCGCCTCAACTTTCAAATTTGAAATGCGAATGCATCACAAATAATCCAGGCTCGGGTTCGCTAATTCTAAATTAACGAATTTTCCGTTGTGACGCAATTAAATGATTACGCCTAGCGAAGTCACTATTCAGGTCGCTAACGAATTAATTCTAAATTAATTCGTTCGCCCGAATTAAAATCTAATTTTAATTCCGCATCGAAATCTAATTTCGTTTAATATATCGAATATATTAATTTGCCGATTAATTCCAAATTAATCGTTATCTCTCTTTAATTGATATTTCATCCCAGATAAAATATCTCCACAATTAATCCCAGATTAATTTTCTCTCTCATCTTATTAATCCCAGATTAATTAAAAGTGTGAGTCATACGTCATCGGTGAATCTTTGGGAAGCGACCCATGAGATCCCCGGATATGTTGGCAGTAAATTCGATCGTCGGACTATCCGAACACGTAAGTACCTCGTACTATGTTTTACCGATTTACAAGACAAGGTTGGCCTCTACCAAAGCGCCATGCCTACCCAATTCTACGGAAATATCCTTACAGGAATAAAGGATCTGTATCAGGCGTAGTATACATAGTATTGCATATTTCTGTCCAGTATCAGATGATCACAAGCAAGCCCTGGGGCTGGTACAGTGTCTGCCCCGTACGAAGCATATATCGGATAACGAGCAACTAGTCTCTTTAATATCGGATAATCATGACCAAGTCATATTATCCCGATGGTTGCAACCTTATATAGAGAACCAGTTCTATATCCTTGCGCGATCATCAACTCCATATGACTGGAGTGACACTTCCGTCTTGACATCACACCCAACACACTACGATTCTCAATATACCCAGTATTGGCGTACACAGAACCTGTTAAAGCCTTGGACGACCTCAACCAAAGTATACTGATTGTCGCAAGTATTAGCTGTGCAAGTCTCAGGTTAATACCAAATACACCTACCCTGATTTCGGATTTCCATAGACACATAGTCATACTACCAATGGAATTCCGATGGGGTCTTATCTAGAGCGAAGCTGTTTCCCATACCATCGGTAAAACACAACCTACTATTACACTTGCATGAGTATCCTATACCCAAATATATGAGAACTATGTCACCGTGCCCTCACAATGCGCACAAGTGTAATACTAGTCTTTTACGTATTCATCGATGTCCAATCTCGATAATACACTGACTATAGATATTTAATGATTTATCCTTCGTGAATTGATACTGTCTCATTTCATTCTCAATCACGGAACAAATCACAGGGACCTCCTATCATTTATACATCTAGGTGATCTAATCACAAATGATAAGAGTGCAATCTCCTTTGTCACATAGTAAATATTTACAACAACACCGTGATCTGTACAAATAATGACGCTATGGGTCATAATTGTCCAACAATCTCCCACTTGGCCTCTAGCCAGTCACTCGAGTGCTTGACACCCGAACTATGTACGGTTAGCTCAAATTGCTGAGAAAAGCTTTCGTCAGCGGATTTGCATGATTATCTTCTGATGAGATTTATACAATCATCACATCGCCACGATGTATGATCCGAACGAATAAGATGAATATCGAAGTATGTATCTGGATCGTTGATGAGACCATTAATTCTTTAGCCTGTGCTGATGCCTAGCTCAGCTGCTAACAAAACTATATCTAATCTAATTAGATTTATTTATCGACCCAGAAGGCTTCCATTACTGCCTCAGCTGCAGCAATAACCTTCATTTGTTGTTTATTCAGTAACAGTACCTTGCTTGGAAGATTTCCAGCTCACTGTTCCGTTATTCAAACTGTGTAGTACCGTTTGCGACTTATAGTCGTTTATATCGGTTTAGGAAACTTGCTATAGTGATCCCAGTCTCCTCAAGTTCTCCATCTCCATAGATTAAGACAACATCCTTACTTCTCTAAGACACTAAGTATGTTCTTAACTTCAATCCAGTGACTATCACTTGGATTGGCCTGTTTGTGAATCCATATGCTCAAAGCGTATGAGACACCAGGTCACGTACATTTTTCAATGTACGAGTTATCATAGAGTTTTTCTCGAAAGCCTAGCTTTCACCGATTGTTATTATGGGAATATCATTTCCAAGAAATGACATATTATCATTATTTTTATATAGGACAACCACTGTCAGTGCGCTCCCACTAACTCTCTTTTATACACAAGAATCCTTTTCGTTTTGAATTAAATCATAAACTATTATGATTACATCAAAACGACAATTCCAGAACATGTGCTTGCTTCAATCCAATCATGGATCGATTAACCTACAAACCTTGTTTGCTAGTTTTGTACGAAAAAACGACAGAATGTTGTAAACATCCTCCAAAAGGTTTCCTTTTCAGGAAAGCGATTTTCCCGTAAAGCTGTCATATTTCACTAAATGAAACACGCAGCTTTATCAAACATTATCCAAATGGATTTACCGTGGCAACAGGTAAAAGGTTGAATCGTAATCAACACAATGTTGATAACGATACCTTTCCGCTAAAAGCCTAGCTTTACACGTTGGTATGTTGCCATCCATGTATGTCTTCCTTGAAGACTTATAATACCAATAGGCACAATGCCTTGCAGTACATCAACTAGTATTCAAATTTGTTGATATACATGGAATCATTTCGGACTCATGACACTTTGTCATAATAGGGAGTCGATACCTTGTATCACTTCCTCGTACGTAGTTAGTTGGTTTACCTCAAAAGATTAACATCTTTATGAGGTGAGATCAGAAACCCATACCCCAGTTGTTTTCTAACTCTCTCCGAACTATGCGGTTCTTGTGTATACGAAGATTAATGGTATAGTTTCATCCTTGATGAACTATAAATATGTTCCATTAAGATTTGGTGCCTTGGAATAGTATTACTCTGATTTCATCGAGTTTTACTATCCTCCCACTTACCACTGCATTTTGGTATTCCTCTTAGGAAAACCACATGGTGAGCAACAATCTAATTGTTCTCTAGTGAGATGTACAGTACAATACTTATGGTATCCCTAGGACAAACCTTCATTTGGCACTTATCCAATTTGGGTTCTAGTTTGGTATCATCCAAACATATGCCTAGCATACCCAAATAATCAGGAATGAGAAACTCGGTTTCTTTCCCGTTCATATCCTTATATGAAGTCTGTCAAACCAAATATTTATGGAAACTTATTCTAAATAAGTTCTGCACTGTTGAAGCTTATCCGTTTGAAGGAAATGGTAGCTCAGAGTGACTCATGATTAACCTTTATCATGTCTAACAAATTCGGTTACTCAGTTCGGATACACCGTCACTTTGACGTGTTCCGGGAGGAGTCCTCATTTGAAAGAATACTATACTCTTTCAAGTATTTTAGAAACTTATTTCTTAAGTATTTTCCATTACGGTCTTACCGTGACGGTATAATACTATAGCCGATCTGTTTGTCTATTTCGTGTCGAAACTTTAAAAGTTTCCGATTTGTTTTTCAAAAGGAACACATAACCGTAACGTGATGCCACATCCATATAGGTCACGAAATATTCATTTCCACCTCTAGCCTAGCTAGACATTGACCCACTTGCTTCACTATGAACTAGGGCTAACAGATTGGTGGCATTTACACTTTTACCAAGTAAATAGTGTTTTAGGCACATTGCCCAATAAACTAGATTCGTAGACTTTATTTGACTTGAATCAAATTAGTCTTAGTACCCACTCTTCGAAAGTGTGGATATACGAGTCTTGTTTGATTGTTTCCCAGACAACAAAGCCACAATTAGTTTCTTCTGATCAAATCAGTTTGAGCTATTTGTTTGTCATGTTTTATATTTGAGATTTTATTTATATTCAAAATATAAACTCTGTTATTCACATCTAATGTGTTTATCTCAATATCATCTTTATATAATAAAACACTTTAGTGTTCTAGAATATAAAGGTTCACCCACAGTGGGTTAAACACTGATATAGAGAAAATATATCTAGTCAAACTAGTTACATTATAACAGTTTCCAAATTTAGGTACACACCCGAAGGGTAGTTCCTAAACTTAGGTATCTACGGTTAAAACAGCGACTTTCGTCCCGTTTACAATTCGCAGATTAAATCTCAATTGAAGTCAGTATCCTGTTCAAAACAGATTCTGAACATCAATATATATCACACTAAGTATCTAAAATCCAATTTTAATACTAGTAGTGAATATATTTATGACAAACATATTTGAAGTCAGAGCCTTGCTCGTTCTTCAATTCCCTCATGTTTGCCTTGTCCAAACGGCAGTCACGCTTCCGCGATCACGTTTGCCACAATTTAGGCAGACATTTTAGGATATGTCATTTATCTTCCCAGAAGATTATAATGATATTGCCTTTGCCCTTTTTCACATTCCAATAGCCTTTGGCTAAGCCTCGGGTTTCTGGAATATCGAAGTAAGGTGCGCCTTGCGCTACTTGCCTAATTTCAAAGTTTGACTTTGCCTCTTTGAGAATAGTCATTAACCCTCCAAGAGTTTACTATTGCAATATTAGTATTTCTAAAATCTAAATATAGATTTATGAAAATCCTTCAATTTCATTATCATACTTTAAGGATCTAATCCTTAGTTCTGATTCGGAAATTAAGGAGTCTACTGCAGTAAGTATAATGGATTAAGCATCAAAGTTATCATCACATAAATCTTCCAAATATTATGCTCTACTATTTGCTTAACTCTGGGCTAAGGCCTAATGTGTTATTTTATCAAATAAAGTAACTTATTAGTTTTTTCAGGACCATCCAGAAATTATTCCCAATTTGAAAATTAAAACCATTTAAATACATTTTCCCCAGGATTATGTTTTAAATGTCAATCTTTCAATTTTATCTTGATTCTAGTAGTCCAATTATTTAATCAATGATATCGGTACTATTTATTATAATGATTACAATAGTCCAACTATTTAACCAACTATAATTTAATAGATTAAAATCAATTATATTGATTACTATAATCCAATTATAAAATCAACTATAAATGAATAGTTTGAATATAGTCCAACTATTTATTAAAACAACAATTTAAATATTAGTCCAACTAACATTTAATTTATAACGATGAATGATATTTGTTTGAGCGCGTATAGTATAGAAAGTAATTAAACGAATATTGCAAATTCAATTCTTGCCTCCCACTATTTTTCGGCGAGCCTCTAACCCTCTATCGAGTACTCGGGAACCGCGTTTCCTAGTGGGCTAGGATCCCGTTAAATATCACACAATCTTGACTTTGGCCACACAAATTGTATGATAATTAACTAGGTAGATCTCTAAGATCGATTGGATCCAATCCAATTCCTATATCTGGTAGGGGGACATCCAAGTCCGAAACATATATCTTATATATGCCAATACATCCAATGTATTACCTAACCTTTTTCCTCTGAATCAACTAAGCCTTGGCTTTGGCACAACAAACTTAGTGATCCCAGTTAAGCGCGACCCATTGACCATGGAAAGCTTCGTAATCAATGTCGATGGACAAGAAGTGGTATTGACTTTGGCCAAACAAACCACAACTTGGAGAAGACACCAATATGGAACAAAGCTCTCGTGATTCAAAACACATCCTCAACGGACAAAGGCCTTGACTTTGGCCAACAAGCCAATGCCAGTCTCGGATCTTGAGTGAGAATCACTCAATGGAAGGAAAACACGCTTAATATTTTGCGAGGGTTTTTCGAGGTGCAAATTGGCAACCAATTTATTATCTTTCTTAAGGTCTCATCATCATACACCCTTAAACATGCATTCTAAACACATAATAAAGCGCGTATAAAAAATAATAATGATATGCGGATGGATACTTTACACATTTATCCTAGATCAAATCTCTCTATTTCTCTCTCCCGCTAGCACAAATATTCTTCTACCCGTTACACTACACTTCTAAAGAAACCTCATTTACATTGAGGGAATATGTGAGAAGAGAATACAAAGAATAAGGAGGAGGTAATAAGGCTGGACACGCAGATCCAATTAATAAATTCCAAATTTTTTACAACAATTTCTAAAATTGCCCCACCCATCTAATATCCATCCGATATACATTATTCATGCATCGCAACCATGTATTCACACAAACATGTTATCAATCAATCTAATCAAATTAATTAATCTGATAATTAGTGATCATCCAATGTTCAAACAACGATTTGATTTTGCGCGAGTCAAACTCGTTTTGCGAATAAGTACTCAAAGTACGAATTCTCGAATTAAATTAAATTACATCATTAAATCCAATTTAATATGCATTCAATTCTAATTCACTATTTAATTCCAAATTAAATATCACACTTTATTAAATTCCAAATTTAATCGTTACGGGTCTCAAAGCCCGATTAACGTCAAACATTAATTTAATTAAAGTCCAATGGACTCTTAATTAATTTCTTAAGGCGTGGACTTTTGGTCAACTCGGATCAAACCGATAACCAACGTCAAATCCGGGAGTTACCCCATAAGCCTAGAAATCAATCTTGGCCCATTAGGCCCAATTAAACTTTAAAGGTCCATTTGTCGCATTTGGGCTTTATGGAAGCGGTTTTGGGCCCAATTGGATCCAATCCAATTTGCCTAAACCCAACTTAGTACAACTAAGCCCAATAAGCCCAATAACAACATTTCAAGCCCAAATCCAATTTAAGGCCCAATTAACTAAATTACTAAAATCCAATTTTACAATTTAATTAATCAAAGTGCATTAACATAATTAATCACCCAAATCATTATTTCCAAAACACAAATTAGGCTAATTAATCATGCTTATCTACATCAATTAGTGTCCAACACAAATTAATCAAAAATCAAACCCAATCATGCTTCTTGACTCTCGGCTCTCATAGGGAATTTTTGTCTGATTCGTTTTAAATCTAATTAATTCCACAATCGACATTAAATCACATTCCCGAATGATTCTAACTCATCCAATGAATCAAAATTCAAAAATCACCAAGATCAATATAGGGCATTATATTCGGCCATGACCAAAATATTGGGGAAATTTGTTCCAAACATAATTTCAACAAATTGATCCAATCAATCATCAATTAAACATACTTTAAGCATTCTAAATCATCCAATTTCATTAATCATGCTCAAAATCAAGTTTACCCAATTTTAAGCCCTAAATAATTTTCATGCTTTTAAACAAGCTCTTGATACCATTGTTGGAGATTCTAAGGGTCCCAAGGATCATAAATCAAGCATGAAACACAAGTGAATACATTCGAGAAGTCGCAGAATACTTACATCGAGCGGTTGAGTGATGCAGAGGCAACAAAAATTCTGTTTTCTGCCTCTTCACTGGTTCGGCAGTGGGCTGCAATTCCTCACTGTTTTGGGCTCAGTTTTTGTCCTTCGTCAAGCTCCAAGCTTCGTCGAATGGTTCCCGACTCATGGGTGGACTTCCCTATCACCTTCGCATTGATCCCGGAGTGTGCTAGCACTCTCAATTTTGCCACAAATCACACTTGCTTCCCCTTATTTCTTCAAATACTCGGCAGCTCACTGCCTTTGCAGAAGAAGAAATTGAGCAGCCCCAAGGGCGTGAGAGAGAAGGAGAATGTGTTGGACAAAATGACCCATAGCGTCACTATTTGCACAGATCATTGTGTTGTTGTAGCAAATTAACTATGTGACAAGGAAATTGCACTCTCATCATTTGTGATTAGATCACCATAGATATATAAATGAAGAGAGGTCCCTATGATTAGTTCCTAGATTGAGAATGATATGAGACAGTATCAGTCCCCGAAGGATTAATCATTAAATATCCCTAGCCGGAGTATTATCGAGACTGGACATCGATAATGCAGAATAGGCTTGTATTGCACTTGTGTGCGTTGTGAGGGCACAACGGCATAGTTCTCATATATAAGTATCGGATACTTATGCAAGTGCGATAGGAGGTCGTGTTTCACCGATAGTATGGGAAACAGCTTCGCTCTGGATAGACCCCTCGGAATCCCATTGGTATTATGACTATATGTCTATGGGAGGCCGAAATCAAGGTAGGTGTGTATAGTCTTAACCTGAGACTTACATCGCTAATACTTACGATAATCGATAGACTTTGGTCTTGGTGGTACAGGGCTTTAACCGGTTCTGCGTACACCACTTCTGGGTTTATCAGAGAGTCGTAGTGTATTGGGTGTGATGTTGAGACGGAAGTATCACTTCAGTCATTGTGAAGATGATGTCACGCAGGATACGGTACTAGTGCTCTTGAGTGATGCGCATCCAATCGGGATATTGTGACCAGGTCATGAATATCCGATTATAGAGACTATGTTACCAGACATCCGATATGTGTTTCGGACGGGGCAGACACTTATCCAGCCCCAGCCCTAGCACGTGACTATCCGATACTGGGCCGATATGCACAATACAATGGTATACTACGCTTGATACAGATCTTAATATTCTTAAATGAATATGACCGGAGAATTTGGTAGACATCGTGCTTTGCTAGGAGCCGACCTTGTCTCGTAAATCGGTAGAACGTAGTACTTGGTACGTATGTGATTCGGATACACCGACGACCGTATTTACTGCCAACGTATCCAGAGATCTCATGGGTCGCTTCCCGATAATCCACCGATGACGCATAACTCGCACTCTTAAATAATCTGGGATTATATAGAAGAGAGAGAAAATTAATCTAGGATTAATTACAGAGACATTTTATCTATGATAAAATATCGTCTAGAAAGAGATAACGATTAATTTGGAATTAATCGATTAAATTAATATATTCGATATATTAAACGAAATTAGATTTCGACGCGGAATTAAAATTAGATTTTAATTCGGGCGAACGAATTAATTTAGAATTAATTCGTTAGCGACGTGAATAGTGAATTCGCTAGGCGTAATCATTTAATTACGACGCGACGGAAAAATCGTTAATTTGGAATTAACGAACCCGAGCTCGAGTGTGATTGCGAGCGCATTCGTATTTCGAATTCGAGTGCGGCATCGCAAGTCGCATCAAGCGTCAAATCATTAGTCACATCAAGCGTCAAATCACTTGTCACTTTTAGTGATGTGACTTGACAACATGTCACTTTATTAAAGTGACTTGATGTGAATGGTGATGGACTTGACGTAAAGTGTAAAAGCATTTTGGAGGGAAAACTTTATGGATTTGGCTCCAATATTCATTTGATTTATTTGATAAAGTTAAATGAAAATTGATTATCTATTTTTGGAAAATATATAGAATCAATTTTTGCTTTACATTTTATTAAGTTAACAACACATTTTATCTCTCATCTCTCTCATGTCTCTCACGCCCAAACCAGTGTATTTCTTCACTGTTTTGAACCATTTTGGCGTGAATAATAAGGGCAGCAAGAGTGATTTTCATGGTGATAAATCAAGTGCTAGCACACTACGAGACTTGTGAAGGTGGTAGGGAGGTTCACCCATGAGGCGGGACTCATCCGACGGAGTTTGGAGCTTCGAAATGAGACCCGAAACTGCCAAACCAGTGAGCACGAACTGCAGCAGTGGGCGCACCAAACCAGTGGGTTTTGCGACTTCAATCGTCTTCAAATCGACTCAACCGATCGATGTGAGTATTTCGCTACCTCCGTTGATGTATTCACACATGATTTTCATTGCTTGTTTGATCTTGGGACCTAGATAATAACCAACAGAATGGAGAGAGAGAAGAGTAAAAAGTGTTGTCTAATTTTGTATTTGATTTTAATAAATCATATACCAAATATTTGGCTAATAAAAAGTCAAACTTTTAATGCCAACAACCACCACATCACTCAATCACATCAATTAATCAATCACTTGTCATATCACTCAAAGTGACATGATTTGACGCTTGATGTGACGCTAGATGCGACTATCGATTTGACGCTTGATTTGACTTGCGTGCCACACTCGAATTCGAAATGCGAATGCACTCGTAAATAATCCCGGGCTCGGGTTCGCTAATTCTAAATTAACGAATTTTCCGTTGCGACGCAATTAAATGATTACGCCTAGCGAAGTCACTATTCACGTTGCTAACGAATTAATTCTAAATTAATTCCTTCGCCGGAATTAAAATCTAATTTTAATTCCGCGTCGAAATCTAATTTCGTTTAATATATCAAATATATTAATTTACCGATTAATTCCAAATTAATCGTTATCTCTCTTTAATTGATATTTTACCCCAGATAAAATATCTCCGTAATTAATCTCAGATCAATTTTCTCTCTCATCTTATTAATCCCAGATTAATTAAAAGTGCGAGTCATACGTCATCGGTGAATCTTTGGGAAGCGACCCATGAGATCCCTGGATATGTTGGCAATAAATTCGGTCGTCGGACTATCCGAACACTTAAGTACCTCGTACTACATTTTACCTATTTACAAGACAAGGTTGTCCTCTAGCAAAGCGCCATGCCTACCCAATTCTCCGAAAATATCCTTATAGGAATAAAGGATCTGTATCAGGCGTAGTATACGTAGTATATACTTGGATCGTTGATGAGACCTTTAATTCTTTAGCCTGTGCTGGAGCCTAGCTCAGCTGCTAACAGAACTACACCTAATCCAATTAGGATTATAAAGATCCAAAGTGCTTCTATTGCTTCCTCAACTGCAGTAATATTCCATTTTTGTTGTATATTCGGCAACAGTATCTTGCTTAGAAGGTTTCCAGCTCACTGTTCCGTTATTCAAACTATATATAGTACCTTTATTACGACTTATAGTCATTTTTGTCGGTAAGGAAACTTGCAACGTGTTGGACAATTATGACCCATAGCGTCACTATTTGTACAGATCATGGTGTTGTTGTACAAATTAACTATGTGACAAAGGAGATTGCACTCTTATCATTTGTGATTAGATCACCAAGATATATAAATGATAGGAGTGTTGGAGTTTCTATAGGTCCCAAGATCAAAACTCAAGCATGAATCATAAGCGAATACAACGACGGAAATGCGGAATACTTACATCGAGCGGTTGAGAGACGATTTGGCAACAAAAACGAACACACTGCCCACTTGGACTGCTCACGCAGTAGCAGAATGAGCTGCTGTTTTGCGCCATTTTGAACATCAAAAACGAGCTCCAAGCTTCATCAAAATGTTCCTTGCTCATGGGTATACTTCCCTTATCACATTGGCATGATCCCGGAGTGTGCTAGCACTCTTGTTTTGCCACAAAACGCACTGCTTCCCTCCATTTTGTTCACGGCAGTCCAAGAAAAAACCAGAACAGAAATGGCGTGAGAGAAGAGAGGAGAAGAAGAGGAGAAAGTTGCTTTTCAATTTTCTTTTGTTATTTTATTTGTTTCAAAAACGTAAGTCAAGAAAAGAAAAGCAATAATTATGTATCTAATACCAAAATGAATTTTTTAGATAAAAACTCTTCAAAAAACGTGAAAAGCTTTTTCCCTCCAAAAATTCATTAAATGGCATCATCATCTTACATTGAGAATAGAGTCAATGTATCATCCCATAAAGGTGACTAGATACATCCATCATCTATTCGTGTCAAGTAATGAGATATCGCGATGTGATTTGCGGATCCAACCCGTTTCAAAATACGAATGTGTCCGCAAACACTTTCGGGCTCGATTTCGCTAATTCCGAATTAACGCATTTCCGTCGCGACGAGAATTAAATAATTACGCCTAGCGAAATTACTATTCAGATCGCTAACGAATTAATTCTAAATTAATTCGTTTGCCCGAATTAAAATCTGATTTTAATTTCGCGTCGAAATCTAATTTCGTTTAATATATCAAATATATTAATTCCTCGATTAATTCCAAATCAATGTTTCTCTCTCTTCAATTGATATTTTATCCTAGATAAAGTGTCTCCGAAATTAATCCCAGATTAATTCTCTCTCTCATCATATTAATCCCAGATTAATATAAGTGCGAGTCATACGTCATCGGTGAATCTTTGGGAAGCGACCCATGAGATCCCCGGATATGTTGGCAGTCAAATCGGTCATCGGACTATCCGAACACGTGAGTACCAAGTACTACGTTTTACCGATTTACAAGACAAGGTTGGCTTCTAGCAAAGCACCAAGTCTACCTAATTCTCCGGTCATATTCATCTAAGAATATTTAAGATTTGTATCAAGCGTAGTATACCATTGTATTGTGCATATCGGCCCAGTATCGGATAGTCACGTGCTAAGCCTGGGGCTGGATAAGTGTCTGCCCCGTACGAAGCACATGTCGGATGTCTGGTAACTAGTCTTTATAATCGGATATACATGACCTTGTCATAATATCCCGATGGCCGCGCAGCACTTAAGAGCACTAATACCGTATCCTGTGTGACATCATCTCCACCATGACTGGAGTGATACTTCCGTCTTGACATCACATCCAATACACTACGACTCTCTGATAAACCCTGAAGTGGTGTACGCAGAACCGGTTAAAGCTTGTACCACCAAGACCAAAGTCTATCGATTATCGTAAGTATTAGCGATGTAAGTCTCAGGTTAAGACTATACACACCTACCTTGATTTCGGCCTCCCATAGACACATAGTCATAATACCAATGGGATTCCGAAGGGTCTATCCAGAGCGAAGCTGTTTCCCGTACCATCGGTGAAACACGACCTCCTATCGCACTTGCATAAGTCTCCAACACTTATATATATGAGAACTATGCCGTTGTGCCCTCACAACGCACACAAGTGCAATACTAGCCTATTCCGCATTATCGATGTCCAGTCTCGATAATAGTCCGGCTAGGGATATTTAATGATTAATCCTTCGGGGACTGATACTGTCTCATATCATTCTCAGTCCAGGAACTAATCATGGGGACCTCTCTTCATTTATATATATCTATGGTGATCTAATCACAAATGATGAGAGTGCAATTTCCTTGTCACATAGTTAATTTGCTACAACAACACAATGATCTGTGCAAATAGTGACGCTATGGGTCATTTTGTCCAACAATCTCCCACTTGGCACATAGCCAGTCACTCAAGTGTCCCACACCCGAACTATGTACGGTTCGCTAAATTGCTGAGGAAAGGTTTTCGTCAGCGGATTTGTTTAATTATCGTCTGACGAGATTTACACGATCATCACATCGCACGATGTATCCGAACGAATCAGATGATATAGAAGTATATATCTGGATCGTCGATGAGACCTTTAATTCCTTAGCCTGTGCTGACGCCTAGCTCAGCTGCTAAAAGAACTATATCTAATCTAATTAGACTTATTTTCAATCCAAATGGCTTCTATTGCTGCCTCAGCTGCAGCAATAATCCGCATTTGTTGTTTATTCGGCAACAGTTATCTTGCTCGGAATATTTCCAGCTCACTGTCCCGTTATTCAAACTTTATAGTACCGTAGTATTTAATTGTTTGGAAACTTGCAGCAGTGATCCCAGTCACTTCAAGTTCTCCTTCTCCATAGTTTAAGACAACATCTTTAGTTCTCTAAGATACTAATAGATGTCCTTAACTTCAATCCAGTGACTATCATTTGGATTGACCCGATTGTGACTCCATATGCTCGAAGCATATGAGACACCAATACAAGTACATTTTAAATGTACAATTTCCAGAGAGTGTTAACAACTCCAAATCTATCCCAGTAGATCTTTATTCCTTGAATAAAGGTTGTTACTCCCCATAATTCTACGGAGAATTTCTATTGAAAGAATATCCATGAAAGCTAAGCTTTCACCAATTTTTTTATGGGAATTTCATTGTCAGTGCCCTCTCCCACTAACCTCCTTATATACACAAGAATTATTTCGTTTTGAGTCAAATCATAAATCATTATGATTATTTCAAAACGACAGTTCCAAGAACCTTATGCTTGCTTCAATCCAAACATGGATCGAATAACCCGCAAACCTTGTTTGTTGGTTATACAAAATCGTCAGGATGTTCTAATCTTCCTCCAAAAGGTTTCCTTTTCAGGAAAGCGATTTTGATCTGTAACTGACACATTTCATAAATGAAATATGCAGTTATCAACAAGCATCTTCAAAATGGATTTACCATGGCAACAGGTAAAAGGTTGAACCGTTATTAACACCATGTTGATAACGATACCTTTCCATCAAAAGCCCAGCTTTGTACGTTGGTATGTTGCCTTCCATGTATGTCTTCCTTGAAGACGTTTAATGTACCAATAGGCACAATGCCTTGTGGTACAACAACCAGTATCAAAAATAGTTGTTATACATGGAATCCATTTTAGACTCATGGCACTTTGCCAAAATAGGGAGTTGATACCTTGTATCATTTCCTCGTACGTAGTCGGTTGGTATTCCTCAATAAGATTTACATCTTTATGAGGTTAGATCAGAAACCCATACCCTAGGTTGTTTTATGACTCTATCCGATCTACCATGTTCTTGTGTATTCGAAGATTAATGGTATAGATTCATCATAGATGAACTATTTGTGTTCCATTAAGGACTTCATGCCATGAATAGTATTACTCCGATTTTCATCGAGTATCACTATCCTCCCACTGACCACTGCATATCAGTATTCCTCTCAGGAAAACCGCATGGTGAGCAACAATCATATTGTTCTCATGTGAGATTTACAAGTACTATACTTAAGGTTTCCCTTAGGATAACCTATATTGGCACTTATCCAATTTTGGTCTTTTAGTTTGGTATCATCCAAACGTTATGCCTGGCATACCCAAATTATCAGGAATGTGAAACCCCGTTTCTTTCCTGTTCATACCCTATATGATATCTGTCAAACAGATTTATATGGAACCTTATTCTAAATAAGTTTTGCACTGTTAATACATATCCTGTTTGAAGGAAATAGTAGCTCAGAGCGACTCGTGATAAACTTTATCATGTCCAACAAAATTTGGTTTTTAGTTCGGACACACCGTCTAACTGACGTGTCTCGAGAGGAGTCCTCATATGAAAGAATACTGTACTCTTTCATTTATGTATGAAACTTAATGCTTAAGTATTTTCTTTACGGTCTTACCGCGATGGTATAATACTATAGCCGATCTATTTATCTACTTCGTGTCGAAACTCTAAAAGTTTCCGAATTGTGTTCTTCAAAAGAAACACATAACCATAACGTGATGCCACATCCGTTAAGGTCACGAAATATTCAAGTTCACATCTAGCCTAGCTAGATATGGGCCCACTTATTTCACCATGAATAGGGCTAACAGATCGGTGGCTTTCACACTATTACCAAGTAAATAGTGTTTTAGGTGCTTTACCTAATAAACTAGATTCGCAGACCTTATTTGAATAGTCAAATCAGTCCTAGTA
>SKCR01021494.1:0-17637 GCA_019454045.1 Zanthoxylum bungeanum | reverse complement strand
ATAGATCGCTTATTCCTGTAAGCATGTTTCCCGAGAATTGGGTTAGGCATGGCGCTTTTCCTAGAGGCCAACCTTGTCTTGTGAATCGGTGTAAACGTAGTACGAGGTACTTACGTGTTCGGATAGTCCGACAACCCGATTTACTGCTAACATATACGAAGATCTCATGGGTCGCTCCCCGAAGATTCACCGATGACGTATGACTCGCACTTTAATAATCTAGGATTAATTTAATGAGAGAGAAAATTAATCTAAGATTAATTACGGAGATATTTTATCTGGGATAAAATATCGATTAAGAGAGAGAACGATTAATTTGGAATTAATCGATAAAATAATGTATTTGATATATTTAACGAAATTGGATTTCGACGCGGAATTAAAATTAGATTTTAATTCGGACGAATAAATTAATTTAGAATTAATTCGTTAGCGATGTGAATAATTTTAATTCGGACGAATAAATTAATTTAGAATTAATTCGTTAGCGATGTGAATAGTGATTTCGCTAGGCGTAATCGTTTAATTACGACGCAACGGATAATTCATTAATTTATAATTAGCGAACCCGAGCCCGGGATTATTTGCAAGCGCATTCACATTTCGAATTCGAGTGCGGCACGGAAGTCAAATCAAGTATCAAATCATTAGTCACATCAAGCGTTAAATCACATGTCACTTTGAGTGATGTGACATTTGAGAGATTGATGTGAGTTAGCCAAAACTTTCTCTTCTTCTCTCTCGGTCTTGGACCGTTTCTTCCTTTGTTTTTCTTGTTTTGGCCAAACAAAATGGAGAAGCAAATGTTCTTGTTGCATGATCTTAGTGCTAGCACACTTATTGGGTTATCCTTAGGTGATAGGGAAGTATCTTCATGAGCATGGAATCAACAAAAGCTTGGAGCTTCAAAGTACATCCATTGCCGAATCTTGGAGGAGGAAGACAAGCCATCACCGTGCAGTCCACCCACTGCTCAGCCCACTACCGAGCTCCCAAAGGCAGTTCATTTTTTATCTTCGTTGCATCTCTACCGATCAATGTGAGTTATTTCGCACCTCCTTTGATGTGTATTCATATTTTTTCATGCTTAATCTATGATCTTGGGACCCTTAGAGGACTCCAACAATGGTATCTGAGCTATTGAAAGCATGAATTTAATTTTAGGGTTAAAATTGGGCAAAACGAATTTGGGCATTCTTTGATGAAATTGGATGAATGAGTATGCTTAATTGATGTTTTTAATTGATGATTGATTAGATCAATTTGAAGAATTTTGGTTTGGAACAAATTTCCCCAATTATGGGTGTTGGCCGAAAATGAGAACCCTAAAATTGTCTTGGATTTTGATTTTTGATTCATTGGATGAGTTAGAAATCATTAGGGGATATTGTTTTAATGTTTAATTTGGTTCAATTGGATTGAATTTGATTTGGGCATATTTTCCCTTTGGCCGAGACTTTATGCATGTATAATGGGTTTGATTTTGATCAAATTATGTTGGACATGATTCATTGATGATAAGCATGTTTAATTGGACAAATTTGGTGTTTGGAAATATTGATTTGGGTAATTAATAATGCTATACACTTTAATTTAATTGAATTGAGAAATTGGATTTTGTAATTTAATTAAATTGGGCCTTAAATTGGATTTGGGCTTTTAAAGTTGTTATTCTGGGCTTGTTGGGCTTTTTTGTAACAAAGTTGGGTTTAGGCAAAATTGGTTGGATCCAATTAGGCTCAAAACCGCATCCAAAAGGCCCAAATGCGACTAATGAACCTTTAAAGTTTAATTGGGCCTAATGGGCCAAAATTGATTTTGGGCTTATGGGGTAACTCCCGGATTGGATTTTGGTTATTCGGTTTGACCCGAGTTGACCAAAAGTCCACGCCTTGAAGAAATTAATTAAAAGCCCATTGGACTTTAATTAAATTAATATTGGATATTAATCGGGCTAAGAGACCCGTAACGATTAAATTTGGAATTTAAGTCGTAAAGGTTTATTTTATAATGTGTAATATTTAATTTGGAATTAAATAGTGAATTAGAATTAATGAGTATTAAATTGGATTTAATTATGTAATTTAATTTAATTCGAGAATTCGTACTTTGAGTACTCTTCGCAAAACGAGTTTGACTCGAACAAAATCAAATCGTTGTTTGAACATTGGATGATCACTAATTATCAGATTAATTAATGATTAGATTGATTGATAACATGCTTGTATGAATACATGGTTGCGATGCATGAATAATGTATATCAGATGGATATTAGAAGGGTGGGGCAATTTTGGAAATTGTAATAAATTTGATTTATTAATTGGACCTGCGAGTCCAGCCTTATCTCCTATTTCTTTGTATTCTCTTCTCACCTATTCCCCTCAATGTAAATGAGGTTTCTTTAGAAGTGTAGTGTAACGGGTAGAAGTGATTCATGTGCTAGCTGGAGAGAGAAAGAGAGAGATTTGATCTAGAATAAATGTAAAGTATCCATCCGCATATCATTATATTTTATACATACGCGCTTTATATATGTTTAGAATGCATGCTTAAGGGTGTTGATGATGAGACTTTAAAAAAGATAATAAATGAGTTGCCAATTTGCACGCGAAAAACCATCGCTAAATATTAAGCTTCTTTCCTTCCATTGAGTGATTCTCACTGAAGATCCGAGACGTCATTGGTTTGTTTGCCAAAGTCAAGGCCTTTGTCTGTCAAAGAAATGTTTGAATCACGAAGGCTTTATTCCATATCAGTGTCTTGTTCCAAGTTGTGGTTTTTGTTGGCCAAAGTCAAGACCACTTCTTATCCATCGACATTGATTACGAAGCTTTCCATGGTCAATGGGTCGCGCTTGACTGGGATCACTAAGTTTGTTGTGCCAAAGCCAAGGCTTAGTTGATTCAGAGGAAACAGGTTAGGTTATACATTGGATGTATTGGCATATATAGAGATATTGTTTCGGACTTGGATGTCCCCCTACCGGATCTAGGAATTGAATTGGATCTAATCAATCTTAGAGATCTACCTAGTTAATTATCATACAAATTGTTGGCCAAAGTCAAGATTGTGTGATATTTAACGGGATCCTAGCCCACTAGGAAAACGGTTTCCCGAGTACTCGACAGAGGGTTAGAGGCTCGCCGAAAAATAGTGGGAGGCAAGAATTGAATTTGCAATATTCGTTCAATTACCGCCATAACCGCTCATTTCAAATATTTCGTCGATATCAATAAATGTTAGTTGGACTAATAATTAAATTGTTGTTTTTTATAAGCAGTTGGACTGTATTATAATTGATTATTATTGGATTAATGAATCATATATTTGAATTATTAATTTCGATTTACAGTTGATTTTATAATTGATTATGTAATCAATGTAATTGAGGTAATTAATTGAATTATATTTGATTAGTTGGACTATAATAATCAATATAATAAATAGTACTTCAATCGTTGATAAATAGTTGGACTACTAGAAGCAAGAAAAATGAAAGATTAGCAATTAAAACATAATCCTAGGGAAAATGTATTTAAATACTTAAATTTTTTCTAATTGGGAATAATATTTAAGGATGGTCCTGGAATATAATAAGTAGTTTATTTGATAAAGAAACAAATTAGGCCGAAGCCTGGAGTTAGGCAAAAAAGTGGAAGCATGATATTTGGAATATTTCATGGAATATACTTAGTGCTTAATCCATATACTTGTCATATAGATTCCTTAATTTCTTGATCAGAACTAAGGATTAGATTCTAAAGTATGATATTGAATGAATTGAGTCTTCAGAAATCTATACTTAGATGTTAGAAGTATTATTGGCAATAATTAAACTCGTGGAGGGTACATGACTATTCCAAGGAGAAAAGTCAAACTTTGTGTTGGTTTCTATAATATGTCCCAAGGAAAGATTAAGCATGTGAAATACAACAATGAATATATATAAAATGAAGTATGGCGGAATCATACTTACAAGCTTTTGTGATGAAGAAAATCAAGCCAAGATGGAAGCTCCAAGGTGATGATTTTCGGCCAAGGAAGACAAGATGTGGAAAGCTCCAAGCTTTGTGTATTCCAAGCTCTATGATGGTTTCCCTATCACCTCTTTTGATCCCTGAAGGTGCTAGCCTTGCATGTGAGAAGATGTTCCAAACACCACACTATCTTCAAGCTTTTGGCAACCAAAATGAAGAAGATGAAGACCAAAACTGCATGCAGTTTTCGGCAATGTGAGAGAGAGAAGAGAGATTTTTTCTTATTGATTTTTGATACCAAAAATCAATTTATATTTATGCCATAATATTTATTAAATAATAATAAATCTATGACACAAACCATGCAAAGGCTTAGAGTGTCAAACACTCAAATTCCATGCATAACAATTGAGTGTATTATACACTATCACCATGCAATGCATTATCAATAAAATAATACATATAATGACATGTGTCATGTGGGCCCCACACGTTTCCAAATGAAAGTGGGCCCACGTGCACTCACGCGTTCGGGTTCGATATTTCCGAAATACCGAACTTGCGTCGCGACGTTAATTAAATCGAATTTAAATAAATAATCGCGCCTAGCGAAATTATTATTTACGTCGCTAACGAATTAATTCTAAATTAACTCGTATGCCCGAATTAAAATCTAATTTTAATTTCGCGTCGAAATCGAATTTCAATTATTATATCGAATATAATAATTTTATCGATTAATTCCAAATTAATCGTTCTCTCTCTCTAAATAAGGCACTTTATCCGAGATAAAGTTTCTCCGCAATTAATCCAAGATTAATTAAGTTCGAATCAAATATCATAGGTGAATCTTCAGGAAGCGACCCAAGAGATCTCCGGATATGTTGGCAGTAAATACGGTCGTCGGATAATCCGAACACGCACGTACCTCGTACTACGTTCTTACCGATTCACAAGACAAGGTTGGCTTCTAGCAAAGCGCCATGCCTACCCAATTCTCCAGAAATATTCTTATAGGAATATAAGATCTATATCAAGCGTAGTATACCGTAGTATTGCGTACATCGATCCAGTATCGGATGATCACATGCTAGGCCTGGGGCTGGAGATGTGTCTGCCCCGTACGAAACATATATCGGACATCAAGCAACTAGTCTCTTTAAATCGGACAATCCTGACCTAGTCATATTGTCCCGACGGTTGCAACCTTTTATAGAGTACTAGTTCTGTGTCCTGCGTGATCATCACCTCCATATGTCTGAAGCGATACTTCCATCTTGACATCACATCCAGTACACTACGATTCTCGATAAACCCAGAAGAGGTGTACACAGAACCGGTTAAGGTCCCCAACCACCAAAACCAAAGTTTACCGATTGTCGCAAGTACTAGCGATGTAAGTCTCAGGTTAAGACCATATACACCTACCCTGATGCGGCCTCCCATAGACACGCAGACATACTACCAATGGGATTCCGCGGGGTCTATCCAGAGCGAAGCTGTTTTCCGTACCATCGGTAAAACACAACCTCCTATCGCACTTGCATAAGTATCCAATACTTAAATATATGAGAACTATGCCGTTGTGCCCTCACAACGTGCACAAGCGCAATACTAGTCTATTCCGCATTATCGATGTCCATCTCGATAATACTACTCCGACTAGGGATATTTAATGATTAAACTTTATGGATTGATACTGTCTCATATCATCTCAATCCAGTACTAATCATATGGACTTTCGCCATTTATATATCAAAGTAAATAATATTACAAAACGGCAAAAGGCAATTTCATTATCACATAGTTAATTTTGTACAATAATACAATATCATTTACAAACAGTGACGCTATGGGACATAATGTCTAACAATCTCCCACTTGGCCTATAGCCAGTCACTCAAGCATCTAATACCCGAACTATGTATGTGTCGTTCAAAAACTTGCTGAAGAACAGCCTTCGTCAGCGGATCTGCAATGTTGTCATCTGATGTGACCTTCTCGACTTTTACATCGCCACGATGTATAATCTCCCGAATCAGATGGTAACGTCGAAGAACATGCTTGGACCGTTGATGAGACCTTGGTTCCTTAGCCTGTGCTATAGCCCCGTTATTGTCACAATACAATGGAACGGGCTCAGCTGCTAACGGAACTACTCCTAATCCGATTAGGAACTTTCGGATCCAAACTGCCTCCTTTGCTGCTTCAGATGCAGCGATGTACTCCGCTTCTGTTGTTGAATCGGCAACAGTATCTTGCTTGGAAGATTTCCAGCTCACTGCTCCGTTATTCAAACAAAAAATGTACCCGGATTGCGACTTGTAGTCATCCTTGTCGGTTTGGAAACTTGCATCGGTATACCCAGATACCGCAAGTTCTCCACCTCCATAAATTAAGAAAGCATCCTTAGTTCGTTTAAGATACTTAAGGATATTCTTAACTGCTATCCAGTGACCTTCACCTGGATCGGCCTGATAGCGACTGCACATGCTCAAAGCATATGAGACATCAGGTCGTGTACATATCATGGCATACATGATCGATCCGACTGCCGAGGCGAACGGTATCCGACTCATGTGGTCTCTCTCTTCCTGAGTCTTAGGACACATGTCCTTAGACAGAGAGGTACCACGTACCATTGGAACCAATCCCCTCTTGGATTGTTCCATGTTGAATCGCTTCAACACTTTATCAATGTATGTACTCTGGGAGAGTCCAAGCAGCTTTCTAGATCTATCCCGTAGATCTTTATTCCAAGAATAAAGGCTGCTTCTCCCAGATCTTTCATGGAGAATTTTAATGAAAGCCAAGCTTTCACCGACGTTAGCATGGGAATGTCATTGCCTATAAGCAATACGTCGTCGACATAAAGGACAATAAAAGTAAGTGCTCTCCCACTAACCTTCTTGTATACACAAGGGTCATCTGCGTTTTGCACGAAATCATATTCTTTTATGATCTCATCAAAACGCTGATTCCATGACCGTGATGCTTGCTTCAATCCATAAATGGATCGATTTAACTTACAAACCTTGTTTGCAAGTCTAGGTACGATAAAACCGTCAGGCTGTTGCATATAAACATCCTCCAAAAGGTTTCCGTTAAGGAAAGCGGTTTTAACGTCCATCTGCCATATCTCGTAATCGAAATATGCAGCTATTGCAAGCATTATCCGAATGGATTTAATCATGGCAACGGGTGAGAAGGTTTCGTCATAATCAATACCATATTGTTGACGATACCCCTTCGCTACAAGCCTAGCTTGTACGTTTGTACGTTGCCATCCATGTCGGTCTTCTTCTTCTTGAAGATCCATCTGCATCCAATAGGCTTTACGCCTTCTGGTGCATCAACCAGTGTCCAAACTTGGTTGGCGTACATGGAATCCATCTCGGACTTCATGGCATCTTGCCATAAAGCGGAATCGATATTTTGTATCGCTTCCTCATACGTAGCCGGTTCATTATCCTCAATAAGATTAATATCTACATGAGGTGAGATCAGGAACCCATACCTCTCAGGTACTGTTCTGACTCTCTCCGACCTACGCGGTCCTTGTGTATGTGAAGTTTGTGGTACAGACTCATCCCGGATGGTCTGTTCTTGTTCCGTCGTTGATTCATTGCCAGGAACAGTATCACTACGATCTTCATCGAGTTCTACTTTCCTCCCACTTACCACTGCATTTATAAAATCCTTCTCAAGAAAAATGCTTGTAGAGCAACAAATACTTTGTTCTCTTGTGGGTGATAGAAGTAATATCCTTTGGTTTCCCTAGGATATCCTACAAAAAGGCATTTATCAGATTTGGGTTCAAGTTTGGTACCTTCCAAACGTTTAACATATGCCCAGCATCCCCAAATCTTCAGGAAAGAGAAACCTGGTTTCCTTCCTGTCCATATCTCATATGGAGTCTGTTCAACAGACTTCGACGGTACCTTATTCAAAATAAGTATAGCACTGTTTAATGCGTATCCCCAGAAGGATATTGGTAGCTCAGTGCGACTCATCATTGACCTTACCATGTCCAACAAGGTGCGGTTTCTCCGTTCGGACACACCGTTTAATTGCGGTGTTCCAGGAGGAGTCCACTGTGAAAGAATACCATATTCTTTCAAGTAATCTTGAAACTCATAACTTAAGTATTCGCCACCACGGTCTGACCGTAATGTCTTAATACTCTTCCCTGTTTGTTTCTCCACTTCGTGTCGAAACTCTTTGAATTTCTCAAAAGTTTCCGACTTGTGTCTCATAAGATACACATAACCGTAACGAGATGCATCATCTGTAAAGGTTACGAAGTAGTGAAATCCACCTCTAGCCTGGCTAGACATGGGCCCGCATACGTCAGTATGAACGAGAGCCAACAGTTCTGTGGCACGTTCACCTTTACCGCTAAAAGGTGATTTAGGCATTTTGCCTAAAAGACAAGATTCGCAGACGTCATATGAATTGGGATCAAATTCGTCCAAGTACCCACTCTTCGAAAGTGTGGATATGCGAGTCTTGTTGATGTGTCCTAGACGACAATGCCACATATAAGCTTCATCTTTTAGATTACTTCTTTTGAGCCTTTTGTTTGTCATTTTAGGAGATTCATTTATATTCAAAATATAAAGACCGTTATTTGCAACAGCTGTGCAAATTTCTGCATCATTTTATATAAATAACACCCAGTGTTTCTAAATACAAAAGTGTAACCCTGCTGGGTTAACAAGGATACAGATATAATATTCCTAGTTAAACTAGGTACAAAATAACAGTTCAAAAGTTTAAGTACATGCCCTGAGGGCAGTTCTAAAACAAAAGTCCCTACGGCCAAACACAACTGGTGTTCCGTTTCCGACCCGTAGATCCATCTCCCCTGATGCCAGCACCCTGCTATCATGCAGATCCTGCACATCAGTACAAATATGAGCACCACAACCAGAATCAAAAATCCAATTTTTAAAACTAGAAGTATTCATATTTATCTCAATAACAAACATACCAGAGGCGATAGCCTTGCCAGCCTTGATATCCTCCCTCTGCACAATGCTCATTCGGCAGTCACGTTTCCAGTGACCCCTCTTGCCGCAGTTGAGGCAGATGTCGCGAGATTTGTCCTTTGGCTTCCTAGAAGCCACTGTCAACTTGCCTTTGCCCTTTTCTTGAACTTCTTCTTCCTCGCACCTCCAATTGCCTTGGGCCACCCCTTGGCGCATGAGAGGTCGATGCAAATGCGCCTCGCGCTTGCTCCCCTTTAGGAGTTCCCTTTCGGACTCCTTCAATACGGATAACAGCTCTCCAAGAGTGTCATCTGTATCCATCAACTTGTAGTTGATTATGATTTGTTTCCAAGTATCAGGAAGTGACTGCAAGATCATATCTATAGTCAGCTCAGCCTCCAAGACTATTCCCATATTGGCCAACTCATCAATATCGGCGATCATTTGAGTCCCGTGGGCTTCAACTGATGCGCCGTCTGTCATCCGGGAGCGGAAGAGTTTCCTTACTAGCTCGTACCTCTTCATCCGCTTATTGGTGCGGTGAAGATCACGCAATCTTGCCATCATGTTATAGGGATCCAAGTCCCTGTACTGGCGTCTGAAATGCTGGGTCATTGCAGCTAGCATAACTGACTGAGCTTGGTCACAATCGTCACTATGAGTCTTCCATAACTCTAGCTCCAGTGGCTCAGTGGGTTTAGGCGGGAGAGGTCTCTGAATAGTATACAGTATCCTCTCAGCCCCAAGCACTATCTTGAGGTTCATTTCCCAGTCGGCAAAGTTTGTCCCTTTGAAGACATTATCGCCCATGATTATGTCGCGGATATTACCTTTGCCAATCATCTTGACAACTATAGTCCAACTATAAAGTCAACGATGTTATGGGTACAGTCAAACTGTTACAAGTAAAATAACAATATATTAGTCCAACTAATTATTTAAAATATTGACGAAATAATTTTGAAAGACGCGTAAGGCTAAGTATCTGAATGAAATTGCAAATTCAATAATAGCCTCCCACTATTTTCTTCAAGTTTCTAACCCTCTGTAGAGAACTCGGGAAATCGAATTTCCTAGTGGGCTAGGATCCCGTTAAATAACACACAACCTTGACTTTGGCCAATAAAAATTGTATGCTATTTAACTTAGGTAGATCTCCATGATCAATTGGATCTCATCCAATTCCTAGATCCGGTTAGGTGGACATCCAAGTCCGAAACATATGTATAATGTCAATGTAACCATTACATTTTCCTAACCCTATCCTCCGAATCATCTAGGCCTTGGCTTTGGCCAAAAACAAACCTAATGATTCCAGTTAAGCGGGACCCATTGACGAGGAAAGTTTCGTAATCAATGTCGTTGGACAAAAAGTGATCTTGACTTTGGCCAATAAAAATCACGATTTGGACAAGACACCGATATGCAACAAAACTCTCATGATTCAAGTACATCCTTGATTGACAAAGGTCTTGACTTTGGTCAAAAACAAACCAATGCCAACTTCGGATCTTGAACAAGAACCATTCAATGGAAGGATATTCGCTTAATATAAATTGAGGGATTTTCGCGTAATTGGCAACCAATTTATTTATCTTTGTTAGGTCTCATCATCATACACCCTTAAGCATGCTTCTAAAACATCATAAAGCGCGTAAAGTAAATTAATAGTGATATGCGGATGGATATATAAACAACTTGTTCCTAGAACAAATCACTCCCTTTCCTCTCCCCGCTAGCACTATTCTACTACTACCCAATTACATAATACAATAAGAGAAACCTCATTTACATTGAGGGGAATTAGGTGAGAAGAGAATACAAAGAGATAAAGAGATAAGGCTGGACACGCAGGTCCAATTTATAAATTCCAAATTTACAATAATTTCTAAAATTACCCTTTCCCTTCTAATATCCATCCGATATACACTATTCATTCATCACATACATATATATTCAAACAAGACATGCTTTTACAACCAATCTAATCCAATTAATTAGTCTTTGTTAAAGTGATCATCCAATGTTCAAACAACGGTTTGATTTTGCGCGAGTCCAACTCGATTGAGAATAAGTACATAAGGTACGAATTCGCGAATTATATCGAACTACTTATTAAATCTAATTTAATTCGTATTCAATACTAATTCAATTATTTAATTCCAAATTAAATGTTTACACTTTTAATGTGCTTTAAAGACTTAGATTCTAAATCTAATCCTATTGGGTCTCAAAGCCCAACTAACATCCAATGTTAAATTTAATTCAAGTCAAATGGGCTTTCAATTGATTTATTAAGGCTTGGGCTTTGGTCAATGTGGGTCAAACCCAATTACCAAGCCCAAATAAGGAATCACCCTTAAATGCCATAAAACCAATTTTAAGCCCATAAGGCCCAATTAAATTATTAAAGCCCATTAATTAAATTTTAATATTCCAAACATTAAAGTCCAATTAATTAAAGTGTAATACCAAGATTAATATATTAAACCAAATATTTCAAAAATACCCATTTAATTTATTAATCATGTATTTTTAAAATAAATGTCCAACATTAATTTTAACAAAAATCAACTCCTTTACATGTCCTTATGTATTCGGCCAAGGTGAGTTTTTTTGTGTCGATTTGTTTTTCAATCCGATTGAATTACTAATCTACGTCCCGTACACGTTCTAAGTCATCCAATGATCTTAAACACAAAAAAATTCCAATCCACTCCAAGTAGCAACACATTCGGCCAAGGCATGAATTTGGGGAAAAAATCATCCAATGCATTTTTCATAAAATTGATTCCATGTAACATCATTCTATATACATGTAAGCATTCTTATTCATCAAATTTCACAAGAACATGCTTCAACCAATTTTATCATACATTCGGCCAAGGTTGAAATTTGGGGAAAAATCATCCAATGCATTTTTCATAAATTGATTCCATGTAACATCATTCTATATACATGCAAGCATACTTATTATCAAATTTCACAAGAACATGCTTCAATCAATTTCTTCATACCATTCGGCCAAGGTTAAATTTTGGGGAAAAATCATCCAATGCATTTTTCATAAAATTGATTCCATATAACATCATTTATATACATGCAAGCATACTCATTCATCAAATTTCACAAGAACATGCTTCAACCAATTTTCAAATTTTAACCTAAAGTATTTCATGCTTAACCATGGCTCCATGATACCATTGTTGGTTTCTATAATATGTCCCAAGGAAAGATTAAGCATATGAAATACAACAATGAATATATATAAAAGATGAAGTATGGCGGAATCATACTTACAATGCTTTTGTGATGAAGAAAATCAAGCCAAGATGGAAGCTCCAAGGTGGATGATTTTCGGCCAAGGAAGACAAGGTGGAAGCTCCAAGCTTTGTGTATTCCAAGCTCTATGATGGTTTCCCTATCACCTCTTTTGATCCCTTGAAGGTGCTAGCCTTGCATGTGAGAAGATGTTCCAAACAACACACACTATCTTCAAGCTTTTGGCAACCAAAATGAAGAAGATGAAGACAAAAACTGCATGCAGTTTTCGGCAATGTGAGAGAGAAGAAGAGATTTTTTCTTAATTAATTTTTTATACCAAAAATCAATTTATATTTATGCCATAATATTTATTAAATAATAATAAATCTATGACACAAACCATGCAAAGGCTTAGAGTGTCAAACACTCAAATTCCATGCATAACAATTGAGTGTATTATACACTATCACCATGCAATGCATTATCAATAAAATAATACATATAATGACATGTGTCATGTGGGCCCCACACGTTTCCAAATGAAAGCGGGCCCACGTGCACTCACGCGTTCGGGTTCGATATTTCCGAAATACCGAACTTGCGTCGCGACGTTAATTAAATCGAATTTAAATAAATAATCGCGCCTAGCGAAATTATTATTTACGTCGCTAACGAATTAATTCTAAATTAACTCGTATGCCCGAATTAAAATCTAATTTTAATTTCGCGTCGAAATCGAATTTCAATTATTATATCGAATATAATAATTTTATCGATTAATTCCAAATTAATCGTTCTCTCTCTCTAAATAAGGCACTTTATCCGAGATAAAGTTTCTCCGCAATTAATCCAAGATTAATTAAGTTCGAATCAAATATCATAGGTGAATCTTCAGGAAGCGACCCAAGAGATCTCCGGATATGTTGGCAGTAAATACGGTCGTCGGATAATCCGAACACGCACGTACCTCGTACTACGTTCTTACCGATTCACAAGACAAGGTTGGCTTCTAGCAAAGCGCCATGCCTACCCAATTCTCCAGAAATATTCTTATAGGAATATAAGATCTATATCAAGCGTAGTATACCGTAGTATTGCGTACATCGATCCAGTATCGGATGATCACATGCTAGGCCTGGGGCTGGAGATGTGTCTGCCCCGTACGAAACATATATCGGACATCAAGCAACTAGTCTCTTTAAATCGGACAATCCTGACCTAGTCATATTGTCCCGACGGTTGCAACCTTTTATAGAGTACTAGTTCTGTGTCCTGCGTGATCATCACCTCCATATGTCTGAAGCGATACTTCCATCTTGACATCACATCCAGTACACTACGATTCTCGATAAACCCAGAAGAGGTGTACACAGAACCGGTTAAGGTCCCCAACCACCAAAACCAAAGTTTACCGATTGTCGCAAGTACTAGCGATGTAAGTCTCAGGTTAAGACCATATACACCTACCCTGATGCGGCCTCCCATAGACACGCAGACATACTACCAATGGGATTCCGCGGGGTCTATCCAGAGCGAAGCTGTTTTCCGTACCATCGGTAAAACACAACCTCCTATCGCACTTGCATAAGTATCCAATACTTAAATATATGAGAACTATGCCGTTGTGCCCTCACAACGTGCACAAGCGCAATACTAGTCTATTCCGCATTATCGATGTCCAGTCTCGATAATACTCCGACTAGGGATATTTAATGATTAAACCTTTATGGATTGATACTGTCTCATATCATCTCAATCCAGTACTAATCATATGGACTTTCGCCATTTATAATCAAAGTAAATAATATTACAAAACGGCAAAAGGCAATTTCATTATCACATAGTTAATTTTGTACAATAATACAATATCATTTACAAACAGTGACGCTATGGGACACAATGTCTAACACTTTGCAATTAGGCAAGTAGCGCAAGGCGCACACTTACTTCGATATTCCAGATTGCCAGGCTTGGGCCAAAGGCTTCTGAAGTGTGAAAAAATGGCAAAGGCAAAATCATTATAGTCTTCTAGGAAGATAAGAGGACATATCCCAGAAGGAATTGAAGACGAGCAAGGCTCTGAAGTCAAATATGTTTGTCATAATTTTTCACTACTATATTAATATTAGTTTAAATACTTAGTGTGGTACATAAATATATGTATTGATGTTTAGAATCTGTTTTGAACAGGATACTGACTTCAATAAGATTAATCTACGAATCGGAAACGGGACTAAAGTCGCTGTTTTGACCATAGATACCTAAGTTAGGAATTACCCTTTGGGTATGTACGTAATTAGGAACTGTTATTAATGTAACTAGTTTGACTAGATACATTATCTCTACATCAGTGTTAATCCGTGCGGATTGAACCTTTATATTTTAGAACACTAAAGTGTTTTTGTTATATAAGATAATTTGAGATAAACATTAGATTGAACAACAGAATTTATTTTTAGAATATAATAAATCTCACACGTATAACATGACAAACAAATAGCTCGAACTGATTTGATCAGTAGAAACTAATTGTGGCATTGTTGTCTGGGACACAATCAAACAAAACTCGTATATCCACACTTTTGAAGAGTGGTACTAGGACTGATTTGATTCCATTCAAATAAAGTCTGCGAATCTAGTTATTGGGCAAAGTGCCTAAAACACATGTACGACGTGGTAAAAGTGTAAATGCCACCGATCTGATAGCCCTAGTCATTTGAAGCAAGTGGGCCCATGTCTAGCTATGCTAGATGTGGATATGAATATCTCGTGACCTATACGGATGTGGCATCTTGTTATGGTTATGTGTTTCTTTTGAAGAACACAAATCAGAAACTTTTATAGTTTCGACACGAAATAGACATACAGATCGGCTACATTATTATTTCATCACGGGAAGACCGTAATGAAAAATACTCAAGCAATAAGTTTCTAAAATACTTGAAAGAGTAAAGTATTCTTTCAAAAGAGGACTCCTCCCGGAACACGTCAATTTGACGGTGTGTCCGAACCGAGTAACCGAATTTTGTTAGACATGATTAGGTTAATCATGAGTCGCTCTGAGCTACCATTTCCTTCAACGGATACGCATAAACAGTGCAGAACTTATTTAGAATAAGGTTCCATTAAAATCTGTTTGACATATAACATATTAGATATGAACGGGAAAGGAATCGGGTTTCACATTCCTGTTAAATTTGGGAATGCTAGGCATATGTTTGGATGATACCAAACTAAAACCCAAATTTGATAAGTGCCAATTGTAGGATATCCTAGGGATACCAAAGTATTGTACTTATACAACTCACTTGAGAACAATTGGATTGTTGCTCACTATGCAGTTTTCCTGAGAATACCGATATGCAGTGGTAAGTGGGAGGATAGTATGACTCGATGAAAAATCGGAGTAATACTATTCCAGGCACCGATTCCTAATGGAACAAAAATAGTTTATCAAGGATGAAACTATTACCATTAATATTCGTATACACAAGAACCGCGTATGTCGGAGAGATTCATAAAACAACCTGGGGTATTGGTTTCTGATCTCACCTCGTAAAAATATCAATCTTTTGAGGTATAACAACTGACTAAGTATGAGGAAGTGATACAAGGTATCGACTCTCTATTATGGAAAAGTGCCATGAGTCCGAAATGAATTTCATGTATGTCAACAAGTTTGGATACTAGTTGATGTACCGCAAGGCATTGTACCTACTGGTACTTTATAAGTCTTCAAGGAAGACATACATGGATGGCAACATACCAACATGTAAAGCTAGGCTTTTAACGAAAAGGTATCGTTATCAACATTGTGTTGATTTCGATTCAACCTTTTACCTGTTGCCACAGTAAATCTATTTGGATAATGCTTGCTAAAGCTGCGTGTTTCATTTTATGAAATATGACAGCTTTGCGGGAAAATCGCTTTCCTGAAAAGGAAACCTTTCGGAGGATGTTTATAACATCCCGTCGGTTTTGTCGTACCAAAACTAGCAAACAAGGTTTGCAGGTTAATCGATCCATGTTTGGATTGAAGCAAAGATTGGTTCTAGGAATTATCATTTTGATGTAATCATAATAGTATATGATTTAATTCAAAACGAAAAGATTCTTGTGTATATAAGAGGGCTAGTGGGAGCGCACTGACAGTGGTTGTCCCATAAAATAATGATAATGTGTCATTTCTTGGAAATGATATTCCCATAATAATCGGCGAAAGCTTGTCTTTCGAAAACTCTCCGAGAAATCGTACATTGAAAAATGTACGCGACCTGGTGTCTCATACGCTTTGAGCATATGATTCACAAACAGGCCAATCCAAGTGATAGTCACTAGATTGATATTAAGAACATTCGTTAGTATCTTAGAGATCTAAGGATGCTGTCTTAAACTTTGGAGAAACAGAACTTGAAGTGACTAGGATCACTACCACAAGTTTCCCAACGATAAAAACGGTACTATAGAGTTGAATATCGGTACAGTGAGCTGGAAATCTTCCAAGCAAGATACTGTTACCGAATAAACAAACAAATTCGGATTATTGCTGCAGCTGAGGCAGCAATAGAAGCCTTATGGGGTCGATAAAATCTAATTAGATTAGATATAGTTCTCTTAACAGCTGAGCTAGGCTTCAGCACATGCTAAAGAATTAATGGTCTCATCAACGATCTAGATAAATACTTCGATATTCATCTGATTCGTTCGGATCATACATCGTGGCGATGTGATGATCGAGTAAATTGCATCAGACGATAATCATGAAAATCCGCTGACGAAAGTCTTTTCTCAGCAGTTTGAGCCAACCGTACATAGTTCGGGTGGTAGACACTCGAGAGACTGGCTATAGGCCAAGTGGGAGATTGTTGGACAATTATGACCCATAGCGTCACTATTTGTACAGATCATTGTGTTGTTGTACAAATTAACTATGTGACAAAGTAGATTGCACTCTTATCATTTGTGATTAGATCATCTAGATGTATAAATGATAGGAGGTCCATATGATTTGTTCATGGACTGAGAATGATATGAGACAGTATCAGTCCACAAAGGATAAATCATTAAATATCCATAGTCAGAGTATTATCGGGATTTGACATCGATAAATACGGAAAAGACTAGTTTTACACTTGTGCATGTTGTGAGGGCACAACGACATAGTTCTCATATGTTTGGGTATATGATACTCATGCAAGTGTAATAGGAGGTTGTGTTTTACCGATGGTACGGGAAACTGCTTCGCTCTGGATAGACCTCCTTGGAATTCCATTTGTAGTATGACTATGTGTTGGACAAAATGACCCATAGCGTCACTATTTGCACAGATCATTGTGTTGTTGTAGCAAATTAACTATGTGACAAGGAAATTGCACACTCATCATTGTGATTAAATCACCATAGA
>SKCR01021493.1:0-17895 GCA_019454045.1 Zanthoxylum bungeanum | reverse complement strand
AAAAATACATAGTTATAAAACCAAATTCTTTCCAGGAAACAATCTTATATGAAAATTCATTTTTTGTCTAAAAACTCTGGATTTTCTATCTGAAATCTCTTTTGTAAAGTTTATCTTTTCTGGAAGTCTTTTATAAACTAATATTTCTGAAAACTTCCATTTCTAGAAAACTTATATCTCGAATCTATTTCTGAAATCTGCTTTGAAAATCTGGTTCTGAAAACCTTTATATGAAAGATCTGTTCTGAAAACTGTTTTTGAAATATTTATCTCAAAACTGTTTCAAAGACACTGATCTCTGTCTCTGAAAACTTGATGTATGGTGGCGTTACGTATCTTCATCCCCCTATACGCCTAACTAGAGCCAGGAGGAGTGTAAATTCATGATATTGGGGCGTTACGTATCGTTGTCCCCTAAAGCATGCCACTATATGTCCCTGAAACTAGTGGTCTTGGGGTGTTACGTATCGTCGTCCCCCAAGCCACTGAACTAGAAGTGGGGGTGCGAATCTATGCTACCCTCAAAGCTCTGAAACTATGATCTATGGGCATCTGTCATCCCTAGTCCTGAACTCTGGGGTGTTATATATCGTTGTCCCCTCAGTCCTCTACATGTGCAAATGTCATCCGTCAATTCCATGTTTGTATCAAGTTACATACTGAGGTGGGTTTTTCCCCCATGCCTCGAAAAATTATAAAACTCATGCTTTGAAAATATTTCTTTTCTAAACCATTTCTCAAAACATATTAAACAAAATATAACTGATAATAAACTTGGCTACAATCCTAAATGAGAAAAGTAAGTCTGATAGAAAAAAAAATAACAAAATGAGAGTCAACTTAAAAGAAAAGTGTCCACTCACAAATTTGGAATCCGACTGACATTATACACTTGCTGAAGAAAACTCTGATTCCTACGATGATCTATAATTGATAACTTTATTAGAAAAGAACTGGAGAACATATTCCGAATTAACTAAGTTTATCCACCCAAGCACTTATTATTATTATTATTATTTCAAGGCATATCATACTTATATCGAGATGTAAAGTGTATACACAAACTGATACAAGATTCTTAGGGTGGCCTCTAATACGCTGGGGTGAAGCTGGACTGATTTAAAACTGATTTTGGAAATATTTGATCACGCATCACGATGCAGAGCATTACTCATCGCAACGCGTATCAATCCAGAAACATACTGGGAAAATTCCCAGTACGCGTGTATGCAGGGGCTAGGGGCTGCGCGTTGCGATGCGCATCAATCTAGAAACGTATCTGGGAAAATCACAGTTTGTGTCGCGATGCGGAGCGTTCTGCGACTCGACGCTAGGCCAAATTCTGGTCTTATCTTCATCGTTTCATACTCAAATTGTTCAACACTCTTCCTATACACTCCACACAAACAAATGTCCTTAATAAATAACCAAAACATTATCAATATCATTCTCAATATCAACTCATGTCCAAACTATAACCTTTACTTAATTTCATACCCAAAATTTAGCAAATTGGGGGTTTCCCACAATCATCATTTTCTTAACACCAAAACCATATAAACATCAATAATTATAACTCAACAATATCCATTAACCAATAGATCATCAAAACATCATCATCTTAAACTTGGGTTAAAATTTCCTTACCTTTTCTCTCTTCTCATTTTTCACCATTCAAGCCTTCTTGGCTTGGTTTTTCCTTCTTTTAAGTTTGTGGTGACTTGATTTGCACTTGTTCTTCTCTGATTTTGGTGAGGGACAACTTCACTCTATTCTTATTCTTTCTTTTCCCTATCTCCCTTTCTCACATTTTTCATCTCTTTCTTCTATCTTCTGATGCATGAATAGTATCTCTTATATATACTTGGACTTATTTGGTTAATTTTTTAAATGATTTCATGAGAAAAATTTAGAAAATTTGAGAGAGTTTGTGAATTTTCTAGATTCACCCCGTGTACTGTTCATCCAGATTTTTCATCTGCATTTTTGACATGTTCCTACTTCAAATTGGAAAAAAAATTCAATGCGGAAGTTGTAGATCTCGATCTCACTTTCCGGCAAAATACAATTGTAGACAACAGAACCTGGGCGACGCTGTTCTAGGCTCGCGGCCTAGTTGGGAAGTACGAAATAACATGGAGTCGCCACCCGGTGTGAACCGGGACAAGAATTTAAGGCCGCACTCACCCCTCGCAAGGGAAGACCTCAAACCGTTGGGTTCGGAATGGTCCCTTACTTAAGTCACTTGTGGTGATATAATTTATGCAATAAATCAACCGAGTCTACTCAATAATCATGCTCAAGGGTACTTAGATCTAACATGCTTTCATCCAAATAACTCCACACAATGTAACAAAACGAGCATATTAAACCAATAAATCTAACCAACGAATGACTACTTAAACATGAATATCAACTAACTAAATATCATGCATAAAGAATAAAGAAACAACATGCCTAAATAACAATAATCATGCTTTAAAAATTAAATAATAAAACTAAATTAAATCATGCTTAAAATAATAAATAAACAACCTAGAACTATAACATGCTCAAATACAAATTGGGATGAAACGAGATACATGTATCTTAAGTGGTTACGTGGCATTGTATCCCGAGTGCAGACCATACTACCGTCCATTCGGAATCGGCTATGGAAATTTACGTCCGGGTTTCCATCCGATATACCACAAAAGGGGAACACATATCCCGCTCATCCAACACTCACATCATGCTTCAAACGACTCTCATGCAATAATATTTTAAATAAACAAAAATAAACGAAAAGTAATAAATAAAAAGGTGCCCTCAGGTCTAACCTCTTTTGTCGTCCAAGAAAGGGCGTTACACGGCCGTCGGAAGGGTTGATGTTCCGTAACTTTCTGGTTCACTGATCTGATGTTTTTCCTCGCTGTCTCGCTGTTCGGGCTACTGTTTTCACTTCGTTTCGCTGTTGTCTTCATTGTATTTTCTGGTTACTGTTGGGTTAATTCGGGGACTGTTTTCGGGGGGTTAAGGGGCTGCAGTTTTATGCGATTTGGGGGCTGGACAGTAAGGGTTTTATTGTGCAGTGATGGATGATTTATAAGGCTATGGAAGGCTATTTTTATTGTGTGATATACGGCAATTTACTGGCTGAATCGAAGGGCAGGCGTGAGTGGAGGATAGGGGCAGTGTGGCGTGGCTGATCTGTGGCTAGGTGGCAGTGAAGTAATGGGCGTGAATGGGCTGATGAAGTTGAGTGTTGCTGATGAGCTGTTTGAGCGAGAGGGTGCCAGAGAGATGGGCTGCATGAGGCATGTTTGGCTTATTCGCGTGGCTTATGAGGGCTGAAGTTGAGTGTCATCATGGCGGGCTTGTGCTTGCGTTATGGTGGCTTTAGCGTTAAGGGGCAGGCTGGTTGATATGTGTTAGTGAGATGGTGACGTGCGTTAAGGGCAGACTGGTGGGCACTTGGCAGTGAGGGGGCAGTTACATGGGCAGTGGCGTGATTATGAGGGAGTCCAGAAAGAGAGATGAAGGATAGTGGCGTTTAGGGTTTGTGGCTGCTATTGTTGAAGGCTGTGGGCTGTGTGAAGGGCGTAGCTGAAGGCTGGTGAGACGTGTTCGTTGAGGACAGGGTGTGAAGGTGGTCTGATCGTGGCTGAGGGTGCTCTTATGCCAAGGTTTTAGGCAGTGAATAGTGGCTGGGCTACGTGAATGAATCTAGGTGAGGGACGTGAACGTGTTGGCGTGAAGAAGGTGCATGTAGGGTTTATTTGATTTGTTATTTTTTGTGTCGTGAGTTGTTTATGAGGCGGTATGTAGTTAGGAGGAAAGGAGAGATTTAGGGTTGCAAATGTGTTATATTTTATAGTAGTGCAATTAGGGTTTGTGCATGGATTAATTAGGAAATAAAATCAATTAATTAGGGAGGGATTTATTTAACTTATTTAGGGAAAGATATGTGTATTTTAGGAGGGGATTTTCATTAAATTGGTGATTAAATTATTTAAATTAGGAATTATTTTATTTTGATTGATTTTAATTGGAAGTGAATTATTTAATTTAATTTGTTTTATTTAATTTGTGAAATGATTTATTTAATGTTTTATTTAAATTGGCATATGACTTAATTAATTAATTATTTTAATTTCATTTAGTTTTCATTTAATTTCAACTTGGTTATTTAATTGGTTTAATTATTTAATTAGTTTGTGAATTTAATTTAAAATTTGTGACATGTTTTTTAGATGTTTTAATTCTTTTAAATTCAATTTGTGACGTGTGTTTTAAAACGGAGGTCCAACAAGCAAACCCGAAGCTAATCCAGCGAATAAGAATTAATCAAAAATATCGGTCCCTTCCGACGATCGTTTCCCGCAACTTCCTCGACTAAAAAAGTAGTGCCTCCAACTGAGACTCATCATCGGGGTTTCACATGAAAAAATGCAATGCCTACAGTCGCCCCCACTTTGATGGGACTTGTGCAGTGTGTGACTTTGAACAATCCTATCAAAGTTATGCAATGCATTTTTACTTACCTGGCGCGCCAGCTGCACTGACTTGCCTGTTGCTCCGCCGAGCTGATGATGCATAGTGGACCTCGATCCTGGGACGCATCCCAATAACTGCAACCGACAACGGGGGCCTCGACCCTGGGACGCATCCCAATACCGCTGAAAAAAATGGGCCTCGGCCCGGGGACGCATCCCCAAAAATGATGCAGTGGTTCCACGACCCTGGAACGCATTCCAATAACTGCAACCGACAACGGGGGCCTCGACCCTGGGACGCATCCCAACACCGCTGACAAAGTGGGCCTCGACCCGGGGACGCATCCCCAAAAATATGATGCAGTGGGTCCACGACCCTGGGACGCATCCCAATAACTGCAACCGACAACGGGGGCCTCGACCCTGGGACGCATCCCAATACCGCTGACAAAGTGGGCCTCGACCCGGGGACGCATCCCCAAAAATAAAGATGTAGTGGGTCCACGACCTTGGGACGCATCCCAATAACTGCAACCGACAACGGGGGCCTCGACCCTGGGACGCATCCCAATACCGCTGACAAAGTGGGCCTCGGCCCGGGGACGCATCCCCAAACTGGAATATACTTACGATGATGTGGGTCTCAACCCTGGGACGCATCCCCAAATTGCTGAAGATGATGATGTGGGTCTCAACCCTGGGACTTATCACCGAAACTGATACTGTAATGGATGTGGGCCTCGACCCTGGGACTCATCCCCAAAACTGATACTGATATCGACGTGGGTCTTGATCTTGGGACTCATCCCCGAAACTGATGTTGATGCTGACATGGGCCTCGACCCTGGGACTCATCCCCAAAACTGATACTAATGCTGGCTTTGTTCCTGAATTGTATTGAACGTGGGCTTTGTCCCATGACTGTAATGAATGTGGGCTTTATTCCCCAACTGAACTGAATGCAGGCTTTGTTCCTGAACTATTGATTGTGGAGTTCGATCCTTGGACGCATCCCAATAACTGTAACTGACAACGGGGGCACCTCGACCCTGGGCACCCCGACCCAATACCGCTGACAATAGGGACCTCGCCCTCAAAATGATGATGTAGTGGGCACTTCGACCCTGGGACGCATCCCGAAACTACAACCGACAACGGGGGCACATCGACCCTGGGCACCTCGACCCAACACCGCTGACAATAGGGACCTCGCCCTCAAGCTGATGATGATGTAGTGGGCACCTCGACCTTGGGACGCATCCCGGAACTACAACTGACAACGGGAGCGCCTCGACCCTGGGCACATCGACCCAACACCGCTGACAATAGGGACCTCGCCCTCAAGCTGATGATGATGTAGTGGGCACCTCGACCCAGAACTACAACCGACAACATGGGCACCTCGACCTTGGGCACCTCGACCCAACACCGCTGACAATATGGACCTCGCCCTCGAACTGATAATGATGTAGTGGGCACCTCGACCCGAAACTACAACCGACAACGGGGGCACCTCGACCCAACGCCGCTGACAATAGGGACCTCGCCCTCGAACTGATAATGATGTGGGCCTCGCCCCTGAACTGATACTGACGTGGGCCTCGCCCCTAAACTGATCTGACGTGGGCCTCGCCCCAGACTGATGTGGGCCTCGCCCCAGACTTATACTGATGTGGGCCTCGCCCCAAACTGATGTGATGTGGGCCTCGCCCCAGACTTATACTGATGTGGGCCTCGCCCTCAACTGATCTGACGTGAGCCTCGCCCCAGACTGATACTGATATGGGCCTCGCCCTCAAACTGATACTGATATGGGCCTCGCCCCTATGTTGATACTGATATGGGCCTCGCCCTCAGAGTGCCATACCCGGCAAGACCGATTCTGATGCTAATGTGGGCCTCGCCCCAGAGTGCCATACCCGGAAAGACTGATTCTGATGTCTCCATACCCGGAGTGCCGTACCTGGCCAAACTGATCTGATGTTTCCATACCCGGAGCACCATACCCGGCAAAACTAATACTGATAGTTAATGTGGGCCTTTCCCCCAGATTGCCATACCCGGCAGAACTGATGTTGTATCTCCATACCCGGAGTGCCATACCCGGCAGAACTGATCTGATATCTCCATACCCGGAGTGTTCATTCTCGAACTCCGCTCCATTCTCGGATTTTGCTCCATTCTCATATTGTTCATTCTCGGATTGTTCTCCATTCTCGGAGCGCCATTCTCCGCTCCTTCATTCTCAAACTGCTGATATGGGCCTCAACCCTGGGACTCATCCCCAAAACTATTACTCATATGTTGCTGATTCTGGTTGACTTGCCTTTGCCGCTTTTTCTTTTTCTTCTTTGAAACCTGTGAATACAAAACAAAACAAACACAAAAAAAAATACAAAATTTGTTACGTGTATGCATGCATGCATGAATGAATTTCCTATTCCGCTGGGCTAGGCCTTCCCCCAATTCTCCAAGTGATTGCTCAGTCTTCTCTCTGGTCTCATGGCTCAATTTCTCGTCATTCCTCTTATTCACGGGGTGGTAGACTGGTCGCTCTCACTCTTAATTTAGCTTTCTGTTCTCTGCTGCTTGCACTTGGTCAAGATGAACCACATGGTGGGGCCTTCCATATCATCATACTATATCACATCCTACGAAATAGTCCCCATAGTTATACATATTATCGTCCTCAAGGAATGCCCAGTAATGAAACCAGAGAACCTTCAAAACATTCGATGCAACTCAAATCCAAGTCTTTGAAAAAAATGATCTATGCCAGACTCAAAGTGTGTGTGTGCAAAGGTTCTTTCACAGCTTAATCCTTAGGTAAGCTAACTCGATGATTTCGTTTCAAAAATCGGGGTCAATGGGTCAAACCAACCTAGATGTCTCAGTTATGCTCTGCAATTGCTTTTCCATGCTCAATGTAGTATGGTTTATCTTTCTTTTCCTTTGTCTCTCTTTCCTTTTCTTTTCATTTTGAACTTCATTTTTTTTTTCTTTTTTTTTTTCTCTTTTTCTCTCTTTTATTTTTTTCAACACACCTACCCTTTAAGGTAGCATTTCTCCTCATGGTGGTCCTAATACTCGCCCATGGGTAGCTTCACGCTTATCGGTTATAGGTGGTTCATTTTTCTTTAGAGACTTTTCTTTCATTTTCAACCATACCACACATCATAACATAAGCAAATCAAGATAGACATCTAAGCAAACGGTCATTCACCGACCTATAATTTCTCCGACTAGTCACTTTGCTAACTACTCAGGTTTTCACTGCTAAGAACCATAATCAAGTGCTTACGAGTCTAACATAGATCAATTACTCAAATTATCAGATAAAAGCACGTCAAAAGTTTATCGTTTCTAAGGTTTCACCCTAAAGCAAACAATTCCCTCATCGGACTTATGTCTAACTATCAATGACTAAAACAAACAATTTTTTTTTTCTCTTCTCTTTTTTCCTTTTCCTTTTTTTTCTTCTTTTTTCTTTTTTTTTTTTTTTTTTTTTTTTTTTTTTTTTTTTTTTTTCTTTTTCTTCTCCCTTTTTTTGAAGGCCCCCCTAATGGTCTTTCTATCCTTGCCATAAGGTTTTCTGTTTCTCGATTTCCTCTTCCCCACTATCCATGTTTGCTAAACTCCTCTTGACAAACCTCTTTTTTTTCTTACCCAACGGATATCTATGATGGCTTTTAAGACACAAAGGGTTAACATGATGCATGTATGCATGAGATGCATGCGACATATGAGATATAATATGCATGTGGTTATCAAAAGCATAAAGGGGCAACTTCTATAGGATATACAACTATCGTTCTCATGCGGGTTTATGACAATGCCTTTGATTGAACTCCCTCAACCCACTATAGAAACGGTCAACTAATGCACAAATCATACACATCACAAGACATGATTTCGGGGCCGATTCTCTATCCCCAGTGGAGTCGCCAGACTGTAGACAACAGAACCTGGGCGACGCTGTTCTAGGCTCGCGGCCTAGTTGGGAAGTACGAAATAACATGGAGTCGCCACCCGGTGTGAACCGGGACAAAGATTTAAGGCCGCACTCACCCCTCGCAAGGGAAGACCTCAAACCGTTGGGTTCGGAATGGTCCCTTACTTAAGTCACTTGTGGTGATATAATTTATGCAATAAATCAACCGAGTCTACTCAATAATCATGCTCAAGGGTACTTAGATCTAACATGCTTTCATCCAAATAACTCCACACAATGTAACACAACGAGCATATTAAACCAATAAATCTAACCAACGAATGACTACTTAAACATGAATATCAACTAAACTAAATATCATGCATAAAGAATAAAGAAACAACATGCCTAAATAACAATAATCATGCTTTAAAAATTAAATAATAAAACTAAATTAAATCATGCTTAAAATAATAAATAAACAACCTAGAACTATAACATGCTCAAATACAAATTGGGATGAAACGAGATACATGTATCTTAAGTGGTACGTGGCATTGTATCCCGAGTGCAGACCATACTACCGTCCATTCGGAATCGGCTATGGAATTTACGTCCGGGTTTCCATCCGATATACCACAAAAGGGGAACACATATCCCGCTCATCCAACACTCACATCATGCTTCAAACGACTCTCATGCAATAATATTTTAAAATAAACAAAAATAAACGAAAAGTAATAAATAAAAAGGTGCCCTCAGGTCTAACCTCTTTTGTCGTCCAAGAAAGGGCGTTACACGGCCGTCGGAAGGGTTGATGTTCCGTAACTTTTCTGGTTCACTGATCTGATGTTTTTCCTCGCTGTCTCGCTGTTCGGGCTACTGTTTTCACTTCGTTTCGCTGTTGTCTTCATTGTATTTTCTGGTTACTGTTTGGGTTAATTCGGGGACTGTTTTCGGGGTTAAGGGGCTGCAGTTTTATGCGATTTGGGGGCTGGACAGTAAGGGTTTTATTTGTGCAGTGATGGATGATTTATAAGGCTATGGAAGGCTATTTTTTATTGGTGATATACGGCAATTTACTGGCTGAATCGAAGGGCAGGCGTGAGTGGAGGATAGGGGCAGTGTGGCGTGGCTGATCTGTGGCTAGGTGGCAGTGAAGTAATGGGCGTGAATGGGCTGATGAAGTTGAGTGTTGCTGATGAGCTGTTTGAGCGAGAGGGTGCCAGAGAGATGGGCTGCATGAGGCATGTTTGGCTTATTCGCGTGGCTTATGAGGGCTGAAGTTGAGTGTCATCATGGCGGGCTTGTGCTTGCGTTATGGTGGCTTTAGCGTTAAGGGGCAGGCTGGTTGATATGTGTTAGTGAGCTGGTGACGTGCGTTAAGGGGCAGACTGGTGGGCACTTGGCAGTGAGGGGGCAGTTACATGGGCAGTGGCGTGATTATGAGGGAGTCCAGAAAGAGAGATGAAGGATAGTGGCGTTTAGGGTTTGTGGCTGCTATTGTTGAAGGCTGTGGGCTGTGTGAAGGGCGTAGCTGAAGGCTGGTGAGACGTGTTCGTTGAGGACAGGTGTGAAGGTGGTCTGATCGTGGCTGAGGGTGCTCTTATGCCAAGGTTTTAGGCAGTGAATAGTGGTGCTGGGCTACGTGAATGAATCTAGGTGAGGAGATGGTATATCATGTGCCGGGTGTATACACCTTCTCTCTCACAACAGGCGGGCCACACAGTTGTGGGGCCCGCCTGTTGTGAGAGAGAAGGTGTATACACCCGGCACATAATATAATTTTCGCTAGGTGAGGGACGTGAACGTGTTGGCGTGAAGAAGGTGCATGTAGGGTTTATTTGATTTGTTATTTTTTGTGTCGTGAGTTGTTTATGAGGCGGTATGTAGTTAGGAGGAAGGAGAGATTTAGGGTTGCAAATGTGTTATATTTTATAGTAGTGCAATTAGGGTTTGTGCATGGATTAATTAGGAAATAAAATCAATTAATTAGGGAGAGATTTATTTAACTTATTTAGGGAAAGAATATGTGTATTTTAGGAGGGGATTTTCATTAAATTGGTGATTAAATTATTTAAATTAGGAATTATTTTATTTTGATTGATTTTAATTTGGAAGTGAATTATTTAATTTAAATTTGTTTTATTTAATTTGTGAAATGATTTTATTTAATGTTTTATTTAAATTGGCATATGACTTAATTAATTAATTAATTTTAATTTCAATTTAGTTATTTCATTTAATTTCAACTTGGTTATTTAATTGGTTTAATTATTTAATTAGTTTGTGAATTTAATTTAAAATTTGTGACATGTGTTTTAGATGTTTTAATTCTTTTAAATTCAATTTGTGACGTGTGTTTTAAAACGGAGGTCCAACAAGCAAACCCGAAGCTAATCCAGCGAATAAGAATTAATCAAAATATCGGTTCCCTTCCGACGATCGTTTCCCGCAACTTCCTCGACTAAAAAAGTAGTGCCTCCAACTGAGACTCATCATCGGGTTTCACATGAAAAAATTCAATGCCTACAACAATTCATAAAAATCAGAGATCGTATGAGAAAGTTACGGCCCAATATCATGAGCTGTCCAAAGTGGAATATTATACAATTTCGTATCGGAATTTCAAGGAATTCACTGATTGTCCCCAAAGTCATTCCATGAATGTATATGTGCTCAAACATAACTTATATTATGTAACACTCGTCTCACGATGTAAGAGTAGTTTGGATTTTCGGTCGTTACAGCAGACTACTGTTGGGGTTTTAAGGGGGAATATCGGTAACGCAGCGGAATCGCGAGAAATCAAAATTTTCCGATTTCAAAACTTTTTCTCGGATCAATTAAATAAACTTATTTATTTAATTATCCAATTATAAAATTCTGAAAAATTACACGAGAAATCAAATTTCTTGGTAATTACCGAATTGCCCCAAAACTTTGTTAATTTATCATTTTAGTCCAAAAGTTGTCAAATACAATTTTGGATGATTCTAAATCATTTCTAAAATGTTTTTCAACACATCTAATGCATCAAAATCAGATTTCACACAAATCCCCAATTTTTGAGCAATTGCCGTGAGCACCCCAAAATTTCCAATTAATTACAATTTGGTCCATTAGTTCAAAACATGCCAAGATCAAATCCAATCAACCTAAAATTTTATATGCATCATATTCATACCATAATACATCACATATATGAAAAGCCCCAAATTTGGAGTGGGTTATGAACCCTAATTTTTCAATTTCATCAAATTGTCCAATTTCACCAAATTTACAAAATCCAACACTTTAATCCATTCAATACTTCACCAATCTAGCCTCACCACTTTGAAACAACTCTAGAACAATTCTAGGTCACCAAGGAGTGGCTTACCAACTCTAGAATGGCAACTTGATTTTCTAAAAATCAAAAGAGAGCTTATGAAACCATTTCAAGCTCACTTTGAAACAAAACATGCATACATCTTTCTTCCAAGTTCATAACCAATTAAAACATAAACTATAAGTAAAGAGACAATATCAAAGCAACACAAGATGAAGCTAAGGATGTTAGAAACATTTTCTATGTTGAAAGCTTTAAAGAAAAACTTATAAAAACATGATTTTTCCAAGCTTTCTTCTTTAGCCTCCAAGCCTTTTTCTCTCAACTCTATTATGTTTATTTGGTAACTTATGAACTCTAAAACCCTAAAAGTGAAACAAAACAATATATACCCTCCAAAAATTGCCTTGGCCGAAATTTATGGTGCATATAAAATATCTAGATATTTTTTGTTTCAATTAAAGTTACTTTAATCAACTTGCAAATTTTATCATTACACATTTAATGAAAATTCATAAGTCAACAAAAGCAACTCAAAAATATAATACTTATATTTAAATTAGGGTGTTAGCCGAATTTAGTTAAAAGAAAAGGAAATTGATATTTCAATTTTAAACAATTTAAAACAAATATCTTAAGAAGTCAAAAGCATTTTGACAACCTTTTCTTTAAGTATAAAGTCAACAATTTACACTTATACTCATTTACTAACTTTATCATTTGGTGAGATATTTATATTTTAATTATATTAATCATTTAACAAATAAATAATTAATTAAATACAAATATCTCAAATATATGTATTATATTTACTTTAAATATCTCAAATACATATATTAATGATATATGTCAAATACCTTTATTTGATAATTTATTAATGTATATTTAATAATATCATATATTAAATACAAATACACATTAATTAGGAAATGACGGTTCAGCCCGTTTGCATGCATCTTTCGTTTAATGTTTAAACGATTTATAAATAATCACCATTATTCATAAAAGTTGCCCTAGTGCTCTACGAGTATATTTCATTAGTGAGACTCTCTAGATTCATGTATATCTGTCACAAAATTCAATTTCATGTCCATAATTTACCCACCCGTAAATTATGACGACCACGGATAAACTAGCTGAATCATGCAGGTCGAGGTCATTGCATAAGTATAATCCTTCCGTCACAGGTATCCGGATAATCCTAGAGATATAGATGTAAACGTCAAATCTCTATAGGTATTATCCCGTCGACGTTTCTATTAGCAATCTCTAAATAACATTCGGAACTTACTTCCGAAGTTTACTGTGGCCACAGATTTAACAGACTGGTAATCATATATGGACTACCTATGCTCTGTACACAGAACTGACGGATTTTATCTTGATACACACAGGATATCCTGAGGATCGGTCCACACCCAACGAACAGGCGGAGGTCTGGTCTAAATAGATTGGTGACGTGACTGTCATCTAAGTGTGGAGGATGTCTCATATATCCACAGTGGTATCTCAAGTCGAAGGACCACTATGCTACTCAACCCGAGAAGATTCTTATTGACGTTGGTGTACCATCCATTCAGAATCTTCGGTGAGTCGTTCAATATTTATATATTATAAACACCTACATGTCTATACGAGTCTCCTCAGACTCATGGTTCATTGGGATAAACCATCAGACCAAGTTTTGATATACGACATGTACTGGTCTCAACGGATTTGACTAACCGAACCCTGTTAGTGAACCTTGACCAGGAACTATATTTGATAATATACATTTAGCAGTGACACTTCCCAATGTCAATTACAAACTACCTTTGTAACTGTGTATTGCATTATATATTATCGGGCCTTTATCTAATATATACATATCACTAAACAACATTTAGTTTCAATCTAATCGTAATCAGATCGAATACGTATTTAAAAACAAGAGGTGCAACCATAAATAAGTAATATTATGGAAAATGGGATGTTCGTATTCATGAATCAGACATAAATACGGTCCGGATTGGCGCTCTGAGCACCAACCCCAACAATTTCTCCCACTTGCTCTAGTGCCAATCCACGATATCATATACACATCTCAATGTGTATCGTATGCACATGGCCCTCAAAAGCTCACCCAATACTCAAAAGGTAGGCAACAAGAAGCAGGTTCGCTATGACATATTGAGTTTGTCAAACAAACTCCATCGTTCCCATAGCCATCATCATTCATATTTTGTAGAATCTAAATTATACATTAATATACTACATCAGTATATTGCTACAGCTACTGACTTGTCCAAGTATTTAGGGATCAAATCCAAAATACTATGCGGACAACCGCAAGCACAACACAAATATAAAACTTCTAATTTATAAGGTCATTATGCAACTTCATAAGTCAATACTTCATAAGTTGCATCTAATTCCACTGAATAGTATAATCCTTCGTGACACTCCCACTGCATCTTTTGTGACTCTTTATGACGTAGACTGTCTAACGTCATAATTAGTCTCAAAACTAATATGACCCTAATGGTTGCAGACTGTATTCTCTTATTAATTAGAAACTCGTTCTTAATATCTCAAAGATCACAAAGAACGTGTTTCAAGATCCATCATATGGTTTATAGGATATCAAAATAACTCGTAACAATTACGATTAAATCGATATCTTAATCGCACATAAGAAAGTATTCATTATGTCATCATCAAATGATACATAAGATTGATTAGACATTCTAATCAATATTTCTTTCGAAAAAGGAATCATCCTTTACGAAAGATAAATACTATATACAAGACACACATTAACTGTCAAACAGTTATACTAACTGTCATACAGATAGCCTTGTTGTGTCTTTTATTAGATCATATATAATGCACGACTAATAGGAGTATCTCACAAGTGTCTTAGTTTTATATCTTATAATAAAACTTTATATCAAATATAACAGAGACTACTCCACTGCTTTCACGGAGTAAAGAAGACTTAGGTAAACCTTTTACCTTACAAACATCTCATTTTATTACATATACTGATAATGTTGTTAGGATATATAACACTAGAAAGTAATTTGTACGCTCCCATTAACCCTTCAATCATATATGTATTCCTTATACTTTGACAAGATCAGACAATCTGACTGATATCAAAAATAGAGAACATGAATTTCTGGAAGACTTATCTGAGTCTACAATAGGCTCTATAAGCTAGCACACTAAACTGCAATCTCAGCAGAACACAAACTCTAGGGCCATTCCAGAATGAACTCTTCAAACAAGGAAATCACAACCGATCTCTTATCTGAATAAGTCATTCAAAAAATGCCATTTTGCATTCTTTAGCTAAAATGTACAATTTAATATCAACATTAACCAATATATCTTTAATTGTTCAATTAGCGTGACTAGAGACAAGTTTTCTCAGAATCTACAATAGATTGCTGAGTATAACTTTTCTCACTGTCATACTATAAATGTCAAACCTTTAATAAGCTCACACTGCTTTTGATGCGCAAACAATTAGCACAAATCATGAACTAATTCATAATTAAAGCTTGATCAAGTTCAAAACTTGATCGTAGTAAGCTATGAACAATCTTAGATCTATGGTTCAATGGTGAACTTCCAGAATCGATATCAAATATCGCTTCCATTATAAGTTATAGGATAATTTTCTTCAATAAGAAAACAACATAACTGTAGGCATTGCATTTTCGCATGTGAAACCCGATGATGAGTCTCAATTGGAGGCACTACCTTTTTAGCTAAGGATATTGCAGGAAACGGAGGTCGGAAGGGGAAATTCGGAAAAGTATGTCATCAAGTTCATTCCACAAGTTCACTGTCTTCGTTGGTGCTGCGTTCGTTACTTCGTTCGAACCTCGTGCAGATTGCGGACGTTCGTGCCGCGTGCGAGGAGGCGTTCGAACGAGCCGGTAATTCTGGTTTTGCTGCTAGCCTCACACCTCAGCCCATTTAGCCCCCAAAGCCCATAAAACACATCCCAAATTAAATAAATAAATATTAAACATTAAATGAAATATTTAAATCATTTACCAATTAAATAAAACATAAAATAAAATCATGCCTAATATAAATAAATCAAATGTATTATATACTAAAACTAAAAATAAGATTTGCCTAATTAAAATCAATCCTAACCAATAAAACCAATCAAATATTTGACTTCCTAATTTAATAAGATATACACCAATTTAATTAGTTGACTTCCTAAAATAAAATATTTTGTCCCCCCTCAATCTTGTGTATACCTTTCTCATCTCTCCTAATTTGGAAAGAGGATTCTTCCTTGTGAGACAAGGTGAAACCCTAGACATCTTCTATATAAACAACCCCTAACCAAAGCCATCCCCTCCTTGACACAACCTAATCACGCCCAAGGCATAGAATTCACACCCAAACTCTCTCGAAATCTCTCTAGACTCTCTCTACACACCCAAGACTAAACAAAGAGAAAAAAGAAAACATTCACACATACACAAGAAAGAAAACAAAGAAACCACCACAAGCCACCCCCTCCATAGTCGAATCCAAAGCACCTACAACCACCCTCCATAGCCGAATCTAAAGCACCTACAACCACCATAGCCGAATCCAGAACACACCAAACTCACCTTAGCCGAATCCTAAACCACGCCTAAACAACCTCCTAGATTACCTTAAAACAGTAGCCCAAATCCTTAAAAAACAGTAACATAAAAACTGCATAGATAATCTTAAAAATAATCACATATAATTGCACTAAAAACCCCCCACAAACTTGGAATAGTTATTTAATGAAAACGTTAAAACAGGTAGCCCGTGCAGTGAGCAGCAAGACATAAGCCGAATAGGAGCAGAACGGAGTTCGAACCGCAAGCAAAACAGCAAAGCAGTGAGCTAGGACGCTGAACCAGTGAACCAGAAAAGTTTGCGGAGCTGTACCCCTTCCGATCTTCGTGGAACGCGAGTCCGAGAGACGGCTTAAAAGGTTAGACCTGAGGGTATCTTTCACACTTGTTTTCTTTTTCCGCATTATTTATTAAGTATTACTTGTATGATTGTCATGTTAGAATGCATGTTGTGGTCTTTGAGTAGATAAACATGCATGAATTATGAAATGTAATATGTTGTGGGTATGGATGAATGAGAGATGTGTCAACTCTCGCGGTATATCGGATGGAAACCCGGACATAAATCATAGCCGATTCCGAATGGACGGTAATATGATCTGTACTCGGGCCACAACTCCACGTACCGCTGGGTAAACGGCACCATCTTTCTTTTGTTGTGTTGCTTTTGTTTATTTAGTTATCTTTACTTGAATTCAATATGTTGCTTAGTTATGCATGATTCAACCAGCGCATGGGCTTAGTGAGTTAGTCCAAAGGTCCTCCATTTGGGAGATAAAGAGCCGAAAAGGCCACCTTTGTGACACTACTTCGCCGCGCCGGTTGATGTGTGTTCGGTTGGATGCAAGATACGTTCAATCGGGCATACTTAGTTTGATGTTATGAGTTTATCTTTTATGTATGGTTCAATCAAGCGCATGGGCTTAGTAAGTGGAATGAAAGATCCCTTATGGGGAGGGGTTAAACCCGTTACCACGATGTTTTGCCGCGCCGGTTGATGTGTGTTCAGATTGGATGTAAGATGTGTTCAATCGGGCATACTTGGTTGATATGATTAGTTCTATTCTTGTATGTGTGATGTGACGCGCATGGGCTTAGTATGTTGGTCTAAAGGTCCTCTCTTTGAGAGATCAAGAACCCAAAAGGTCACCTTACGGCAGTACTTCGCCGCGCCCCCTTTTTTTGTGTTTATGTATTGCGTCCCATTTCATCATCAGGTCTGTTCCCGTTCGAACGCGTTTACGAACGCAACTCGAACGCGCATGTGTTTTTGCCTTATCATGTGTCAGGTCTCATTTCCGTTCGAACGCGTTAAGAAACGCCATACGAACGTGAGCATTCTGTCTCATTTCCGTTCGAACGCGTTAACAAACGCCATACGAACGTGAGCATTCTGTCTCATTTCGTTCGAACGCGTTAACAAACGCCATACGAACGTGAGCATTCTATTTCATTTCCGTTCGAACAGTTTACGAACTCTACTTGAACGTGAGCATTCTGTTTCATTTCCGTTCGAACGCGTTTACGAACGCTACA
>SKCR01021492.1:0-17804 GCA_019454045.1 Zanthoxylum bungeanum | reverse complement strand
CACAATCCGGAACTAATCATAGGGACTTTTACCATTTATATATTAAAGTAAATAAATTACAAAACGGTAAAAGGCAATTTCATTACTACATAGTGATTTTGTACAATAATACAATATCATTTACAAAATAGTGACGCTATGGGTCATTACTGTCTAACACACTCCATATTTTATTTCATGAAATAAATAGAACATTCATTACAACTTATTAGCCATGAAAAGCCTTTATTACATAAAGAAGAAATTGAAATGATGTTCTTTACTAGAGAAGTTACATAAACACAATATTCTAAGTCTAAAACTAAACCATTCGGAAAAACTAATGAATAAGTCCTCACGTACAATGCAGCCAGTTTTTCTCTATTACCCATGCGTAAGTCAACCTCCCAATGACGGAATCTCCTACTGTTTCTCAGGCCCTGAACATTGTTACACAAGTGAGTCCAACAACCGGTGTCAAGAACCGAAGTAGAAGGTTCAGAGTTTTGAGAATATAGTTCAATCATATACAACATACCTGAAGCATTGGGCTTATTGGCCTCTTGGGCTTCCCTAGCTTCCTTGGCTTTCAAGGATCTGCAGTCTTTCTTCCAATGACCCTTCTTTCCACAAAAGAAACATTTCCCCTTTCCTTTTTTCTTCTCCACCTTACCATTGGCCTTTAAGTGATTTGAAGCCTTGGCATTGCCCTTATTTTTCTTTGGGCCTCGTGGCTTCAGGTCCATACCCGTAAGCATGACGAAGGTTTTAAGCTCTGGTTTCAAGTCATTCTCTGCTTGCTTTATCAGATTGTGCAATTCTGCTAAGTATCTTCTTTATCAGACAGATGAAACTGCATAATAAAGTTAGAGAATTCTTTTGGTAAGGACTGCAGAATTAGATCCTGACATATCTCATGATCCATGATGAACCCGAGGTTGGCCAATTTTTCAATGTGGCCAATCATCTTAAGCACATGTCCACTAACATATCCTTCCTTATACATTGTTTGGAATAAGGCACATGACACTTGGAATCTCACGGTATGAACGGAATTTGCATACAACTCCTTCAAGTGAAAGATGATGGTTTGAGCATCCATATTTTCGTGAGCTTTCTGAAGTTCATCCGACATAGAGCCAAACATTATGGAAACTGCTTGCTCATCATCATCGACGTGTTTCTTCCAAGCATCAAATGTATCTTGGTCAGTATCTTCTGCGGGTTCAGGGGAAATGGTCTTTCAAGAACATAGAAAATCTTTTCTTATCGTAAGACAATTTTAAGGTTTCTAAACCAGTCATTGTAGTTGTCCCCTTTGAGCTTATGCTCATCAAGGATGGAACGAAGTGATAATCTGTTTGCCATTTGAATGTTTGTGAAATATTTTAACCCACTTGTTAAGAGAGAATGTTAAAATTAGGAATATGTTTTTCATTAATGTTTCATAATAACATGGGCTTTTAATATATGAATTTGCTCCCACTCAATTGTTTTAAAATTTTAAGCAAATCACTTCAACCCCAATATGATGGATTTCTTGTGGGTAAGGATCCCATTATCATCATTTCTAAACTCTGACTAGGCCGGTCGTTATAAATTACGATAATTAGGTAGGTTCCCAACCAATTTATGATATAAATCACAATTCCTTGATCATTGGGTTGGGCAATCAAACATGTCATAGCTTATGCTAGTCCTCGTGGACACCGAATCTTTGCCACTAAGTTATAAGACCACGCCTAAGGGTCGCTGTGTCTTATGACTTAGAAAAGTCAAACCATTGTCAATAGTACGATTTAGGGAAAAATTGGTATTGGTCAGTCTGGTAAAGCCTAGCCCTGCCAATACGGTTTAAGCCATTTGGGTCTATACTTTACAATGGGAGGCAAATTTTAGACTTAAATTATTATGAGGATTTTAGCAAGTTTAAGTGAATAACTGTCAAATGGATTCCTCTATTGAAAATTCCCCAGGGAGGGTGGAGCGAACTCTCTTAAATACCCTTACCTCTTAGGCTCTTATCGCCTTGGTGACAGGAATAAACAATAGATCCTCCAAATTAGTCCACCACGTTAAATATGCTTTAAGGTAAGCTTTGAGTAAATGATTATCTAGATGTCTTCACAGCTTTTCCTTTTGGCTATAAAAAGGTAGTGAGTGAAGACACCAAATCATTATCTAACTCTTGTAATACCTTTTGTTAAATTAACTTAGTTTGGAAAGTTATATTGACGCCTTGGTCCCACCCCACTTGTATCTTTATATGTGTCTTTTATTATAAATAAATGATTTATATTTATTAGCCTTAAAGGTAATAAATCTCTGAGTTCATCACGGAATAATTACTTAGCTATGGGATAAGCAATACACTCTCTATTTCTTAGAAAGTCTCTAGATGGTTGCACCCTAAAATAATATTCCAATTCTAATCATACATAGAATTATCAAGCATATGAGTTTTAATATGTTGGAATTATTTTAGGCATCAAATAAATTTACTATTCACATTTTCTCTGCAGATGCGTGAACTTTAAATGCAATTTCACAATTTAAATCTTAACCAAATCATGCAAAACTTGTGCCTAAAATTATATTCAGGGTGTTAGCTTTCCAACGAGCTTTTAAACACCCAATTTCGAGTTCAAATGAGTGAGAACAAATCAAAACAAACACGGCGCGCTGATACCACTGTTGGGAAGCGGCCGCGAGTGCGCATCGGAAAAATAAATAATTAAAATTATGATGTGCCGCTTTCCCTTTGCCCAAGACCCATTTGTTTTGATTATTCTACAAGCCTAGGCATGATACTATATATTCTAAGCATAAAACTAATAAAACATGCAATGAACATAAACCTAAACATGCTAACTATCATAAGAACTCTAATTAAAATAAAGAAAGAAAAAATACTTACTTGAACCGTAGACTCTTCCAGTCCTCCCTCCAATCTACAAGCTTTTCTCGAGCTCAGCAAGCTCTTCCACATTCCAAAGAGCCACCCAAGTGTGTGGCCTCCAAAGATGCACACACCAAAACAAAACTCAGCGGCAAGACTACGCCTTGAGTGCACGGGTATTTTGCCCTTGGTGCTAGCCTAGGCAAATACCTCAAAACTTTTAACTCGAGGTTCCTCTAGTCAATTAGACTTAAGGGTCCTCAAAATAAGTGGCTTAATCTTAAAACTTTATAGTTCCTCACTTATATAAACCCAAGATTTGAAAAGTTTGGTGTAAAAATTTGTGAAGAAATATTTGGGTTTATATAGTGCTCCAAAGACAACAAAATTAATTAAGAATCTGATGTGGGATAAAAGCCAATTTAATCTTAGCCATTGGATCTTAATTTAGTGGTTTAATGAGATTATAAAACCCTAATAAGAGTTTGGGCCGAATTGGAATTCAAAACAAATAACAAAAAAAAAAATATTATTCACACGGTACTATTCCCGCGTTACTATAGTAAATTTTTTTTATCTATTTATTCCAATTCCCAAAGTGCCCCTATCGTCATTCACCAATCCCTAAGCCACTATGGAACCTCATAAATGATCTGTTCAATAATTAAACACATTGAACCATTTATGAACAATTCCTACAGCAATTATATATGATGTTAAATATGTATTGTGCATTGTTAACCATTGATTTCGACTTTGTTGTGTGTGACCTTTTGGGTTCCCCTCAAGTTGGACATTGATGAGTGGAAAAACTATCACTATTTCCCACTCATTTAACTTAATATTTTGTATAGTTTCTTGAGCTTTGTGAATATTTTGATTTTTTTTGTGTTATTTTAGATAAATAAAGTTTCAGGACATTCTCGAGGTGATTTGGAGCAAAACTATGAAATTTGGCAAAAATGGTATATTGGTAATTTTGGGCGTCCCGACACAATGGGTATTTGGTAATTTTGGGTGTCCCGACCTCTAACGTGCACCGGAGACTGCTAATATGCGCCAGGTCAACAAGTCAAAGTTGCCAAGTTTGACTTTGCTAACGTGCACCATGCCACGTGTCATCATCACAAGCAATCTGCTAACGTGCACCGCATTCCACGTGTAAAAAATTCAACGAGCCATTTTTTTTAGCCACCATGCCACATGTCGAAAATTCAGCGATTCAAAAAAATAATAATAATAATAATAATAAAAAAATCAGAAAAATAATAATAAAGAATTGGATTTTTTTGCCTATAAATTGAGTTTGATTTCTTAAGTTTCAAATGTACCTCATCCTCTGAATTCCTTATAAATAAATTGAGAGATCTCTTCTTTAGTTTCTTTTATTCAGTTTTATTTACGTTTGTAGTAGTAATTCTCTTCTATAAATAGTAGTTTTCATTCATCCATGAGGAGCTAACTTCTTCATGCTGAGGTAAAAAGGTAATTCTTTTACTTTTGCTATTTAGATTAATCTCCCTTAAAATATAATATATAAACAATTTAAAACCTGAATTAATAAAGGATACCGCCATTCCGGACGGTTGGTTATTCAATTTAAATTGGTTAAACCTGACTTAATGAGGATACCGCCATACTGGACGGTTGGTTTATATTTTGTATTTCTTTTCCGCCTTATGGCTGGTATATTTGAATTTGACTTAATCAGGATACCGCCATTCCGGACGGTTGATTTAAAATATCACAAGATTATATATATTATTTTATGGGAGATATCTAAATAGTGAATTGTAGAAGTTAATTCCTTTTACCTTAGCATTTCTTTTTATTACTTTTCAGTAATTTCATTTTATGTCTTTTAAGTTTATATCAGCTTTAGCTATGTGTTGTAACTAGATTAATATCTAGGGTTGTGATAAAATCTAATATCACCGGTTTAAAAAGGTTTAGATTATATGTTTTGGTAATTAAAAGAGTTATTTGTTGAGTCATAATTTTAATGCCTTTTATTAACTGGCCATTAATAAAATTGACTAGATAAAACTTAAAAAATCTAGACATAGGGACTTTAAGTTTAAAGACCTTAGACTCAACAACCCACGATCTTCTTTAAGGATAGAATAAACCTTTAATAGATTTCCTAACAGGATAGGAATATACCTGTTGGGCGGGGGAATCATAAATTGGAATTCAATCTTAATGAATCTAGGTAATTTAATTGACATAGACATATGATTCAATTGAATTAAACTAGGTATTTGTAAATGACCTTAGAAGAGGCTTTTACATAATTCAATGTTCCAGATTAATAAATAAATATTTTACCCAACTATAATATAGTTACTTCATCCTTTAATTTATTTGGAAGAATTCACAACTCTAGATAGTTTTAATTCTCATTAATCTACTTTCAATTTCTTTTACTTGTTTTAAATTTAGAATCATCGTCATTTCAAAACAATCAAACAAACCTGTTAGATACTTGTAATAACTTGACATCATAAAATTAATAAATTAGGTACTAAGTCCTCGTAGGATCGATACTTTTTATACTACTTGAACGATATGTGCGCTTACATTATACGCGTGTGATTACGCCGGTCAGACATGAAATGAATCGTGATAATTTAATCGAACATAAATTATCCTCCGATCAGATGGTCGTTCGATTTCAATGACCAAGGTTGACATCTAGCAACATGCCAAGGCCCCCAAATGAGAAGGAAATATATATTACCCATTATGTATGGGATTTACATATGATACGGTCATCTGCCTCACTGTATCCCCACCTATTGGCCTAGGGTGCGAAAAATGTACCAATATGGTCAAAGGTATGCTGTTGATAGTGTCTTGAATCGTGCTAACCCAAGAATCTCACATGATTCTTCTGCTGTGGCCACAGTCTCAAGCACTGATCATACATATCAACCTGCGAACTGGAATACTACTCTTATAAGAAAATATTATTCGAGAGAGTGGCGATTCTCTGTTGTATCTTTACAAACTTCATGTGTTTCAACAAATGAGCAAATCATACCCTTAAAACCGGATCTTTTGAACTGGGGAAGGAGAATGTCAAAGTTATTTGATCCACACATAAGATTGTAAGGACCTCAAGTCTAAGGACTAGTCATATAATCGATACGTGAAAGTTCTCATAGACACATGGGATAAACACTCCATATGAAAACTTTCGGCGGTCAGTTTGATGGACATTAGCAACTCATGCATCCATGTGATACACCAAGCGGACGGATCTCCGCTAGTGGCCTATGAGATGGGCTACCCCACTTAAGGTGGATCATATCATCATGCTAGTCTATTCACTTTGTGAACGCCCATATTATTCATAAAACTATGACTAGGAACATTTAAGAGCTTTATTACAGTGTTGATGATTCATATAAGTTATGTAAAACACGTATAATAAAGATTGTCATTTTATTAATTAATGAAAATATTAAAAATACATGTACATATAGCCCATCCACAAGTTGGGTATAAGGCATATCCCTAACATACATTGCCCAGCTGAGGAAGGAGAGAGTATCTACATCAGGTGCATTTATGTTTCCAGTTATTGATATATCTTTGGCTTGTGAAACCGTTACATCCACTTGGATTTTAGATTCTGCTTGTCCCATTCACATTTGCAATTCGTTGCAGGTGCTGAAGGAAAGTAGGAAACTAAAGCCTGGAGAGATGCAGCTGCGATTCGGGAATGGACACTCACTGGATGCAGTTGCAGTGGGAGTATGCGAGATCACTTTGCCGAATGGGACACTTTTGTTATTTGACTGTTATTTTGTACCTGGATGTGTAGCTAATATTATATCACTTTTTCTATTGGATACAGAAGGCTATCGAATTAATATTAAGAACTGTTCTTTGTATTTATATGATAAACGTAATATTCAGATCCTTTGTTTCCAATTAAGCATGGTCATTATACATTGCAAATTTCAAAAGATATTTTGAATACTGGAATTAATAAACTTAGTTTACATGTTGTTAATAATACTGAACTTTGGCATATGCAGCTAGGTCATATAGGCGTTAAACGCCTTACCCAATTGGTTAGGAATGGTTTGATACCATATCTTACCATTGAATCCTATCAAACTTGTGAATCGTGTATTCAGGGTAAGATGACCAAAGCCCCATTTTCAGGTGTTGGACACCGTGCCACTAACTTACTAGAACTCGTACATTCTGATGTATGTGGTCCACTAAGTCAGACTGCTCACAGTGATTATTCGTACTTCGTTACCTTTACCGATGATCTGTCACGGTAAGAATATGTCTATTTGATGCGACATAAATCGGAAACCTTTGAAAAGTTCAAAAAGTTCCGAAATGAAGTAGAAAAACAAAATGGTCAATATATTAAATGCCTTCGATCTGATCAAGGCGGAGAATATATGAGTTGTGAGTTCATTGATTATATGAAGGAGAATGGGATTTTCGCTCAATACACTCCTCCAGGTACTCCACAACAAAATGAAGTGTCTGAGAGGAGAAATCAGACTTTATTGGATATGGTCCGATCAATGTTGAGTTTCACAGATTTGCCCTATTACTTATGGGGCTACTCTCTTTTAACAGCTGCACATCTTTGGAATAAGATTCCTTCAAAAGCTGTTCCTACGACTCCGTATGCGATATGGTTCGGTAGGAGACCAAATCTTAGTTACATTAAGGTTTGGGGTTGTCCTGCGTATGTCAGGGTGACTCAGCAAGATAAGCTTTCGCCTCGAGGGCAAAAATTTAGGTTTGTCGGATATCCTTCGTGTTGGACAAAATGACCCATAGCGTCACTATTTGCACAGATCATTGTGTTGTTGTAGCAAATTAACTACGTGACAAGGAAATTGCACTCTCATCATTTGTGATTAGATCACCATAGATATATAAATGAAGAGAGGTCCCTGTGATTAGTTCCTGGACTGAGAATGATATGAGACAGTATCAGTCCCCGAAGGTTTAATCATTAAATATCCCTAGCCGGAGTATTATCGAGACTGGACATCGATAATGCAGAATAGGCTAGTATTGCACTTGTGCGCGTTGTGAGGGCACAACGGCATAGTTCTCATATATATATGTTGGAGACTTATGCAAGTGCGATAGGAGGTCGTGTTTCACCGATGGTACGGGAAACAGCTTCGCTCTGGATAGACCTTCGGAATCCCATTGGTATTATGACTATGTGTCTATGGGAGGCTGAAATCAAGGTAGGTGTGTATAGTCTTAACCTGAGACTTACATCGCTAATACTTACGATAATCGATAGACTTTGGTCTTGGTGGTACATGCTTTAACCGGTTCTGCGTACACCACTTCTAGGTTTATCAGAGAGTCGTAGTGTATTGGATGTGATATCAAGACGGAAGTATCACTCCAGTCATATTGGAGATGATGTCACACAGGATACGGTATTAGTGCTCTTAAGTGCTGCGCGGCCATCGGGATATTATGACAAGGTCATGTATATCCGATTATAGAGACTAGTTACCAGACATCCGACATGTGCTTCGTACGGGGCAGACACTTATCCAGCCCCAGGCCTAGCACGTGACTATCCGATACTGGGCCGATATGCACAATACAATCGTATACTACGCTTGATAACAGATCTTAATATTCTTAAATGGATATGTCCGGAGAATTGGGAAGACTTGGTGCTTTGCTAGGAGTCGACCTTGTCTCGTAAATCGGTAAAACGTAGTACATGGTACGTACGTGATTCGGATACTCCGACGACCATATTTACTGCCAACTTATCCGGGGATCTCATGGGTCACTTCCCGATAATCCACCGATGACGCACAACTCACACTCTTGAATAATCTGGGATTATATAGAAGAGAGAGAAAATTAATCTAGGATTAATTACGGAGATATTTTATCTAGGATAAAATATCGTCTAGAGAGAGATAAAGATTAATTTGGAATTAATCGGTAAATTAATATATTCGATATATTAAACGAAATTAGATTTCGACGCGGAATTAAAATTAGATTTTAATTCGGGCGAACGAATTAATTTAGAATTAATTCGTTAGCGACGTGAATAGTGAATTCGCTAGGCGTAATCATCTAATTACGACGCGACATAAAAATCATTAATTTGGAATTAACGAACCCGAGCCCGAGTGTGATTGCGAGCGCATTCGTATTTCGAATTCGAGTGCGGCATCGCAAGTCGCATCAAGCGTCAAATCATTCATCACATCAAGCGTCAAAACAAATGTCACTTTGAGTGATGTGATTGATTGATATGATTGATTGATTGAAAGACATGTCACTTTATTAAAGTTGATATGACTTGATGGACATTGATATTGGAGTGTGGAAAACTCAAGCTTATTACATTCAATTTCTTTGACTTTTTGAAAGTTAAATTAATTGGTAAATCATTTAATATTTTTTGGAAAATATATAAACAAAATGATTTACAACTTTTGTAATAACTTAACACATTTCTTTCTCTCTCATTTTTGCTCTCTTCTTCTTACGCCCAAAAGCTTAGAAGTTCACTGGTTTTGAACCAGAAATGGCGTGACACTAAAGGGAAGCAAGAGTGGTTTTTCATGGTGAGAAATCAAGTGCTAGCACACTTACGAGTCTTGCGAAGGTGGTAGGGAGGTTCGTCCATGATCCGGGATCCGTCGGACGAGGCTTGGAGCTCCGTTTTCTCAGCTCAAATCTGAAAATCGAAGGCAGTGGACTACTGCAGTTGGCGCACTTGGCAGTGAGGTTTTTGGGCTTCATTCGTCTTCAAATCAACTCAACCGATCGATGTGAGTATTCCGCTACCTCCGTTGATGTATTCACGCATTGTTTTCATGTCTTGTATGATCTTGGGACCTAGATTAAAGCCAACAATGGCATCAAGAGCCTTAGGTTCAAGCATGAAAAATGTAGGGCTTAAAATTTGGGTAAATTGATTTTGAGCATGATTTAGTTAAATTGTTTGATTGAGCATGTTTAAATGATGTTGAATTGCATTTTGGTTGGAACAATTTGTTGAAAATTGATTTGGAATAATTTTCCCCAATTTTGTCACTTGGCCGAATGGACTTATTGCCCTAATGTCTTGGTATTTTTGATTTTATGACATTGGATGTGTATGAAATCATTTAGGATGTTGATTTAATGTCGATTGTAGGTTCGATTGGATTGAAACCAAATCGGACACAAAATCCTTCCTTGGCCGAGAGCATGAAGCATGTAAATGGGTTTGATTTTTCAATTGTGTGTTGGACATATGATAATGAATTGAGCATGATTAATTGGACTAATTTCATGTTTTGGAAATATTGATTTGGGTAATTAATCATGATATACACTTTAGGTAATTAAATTGCGAAATTGGAATTTGGTAATTTAATTATTTGGGCCTATTTTGATATTGGGCTTCTAATGTTGTATTGGGCCATTGGCTTGAGTTATCAAGTTGGGTTTAGGCCAAATGGATTGGATCCAATTGGGCCCAAAACCTTAACCATAAAGCCCAAATGCAACTAATGAACCTTTAAAGTTCAATTGGGCCTAATGGGCCAAGATTGATTTATGGGCTTATGGGATAAATCCAGGATTGGACTTTGGTTATTGGTTTGACCCGAGTTGACCAAAAGTCCATGCCTTAAGAAATCAATTAAAAGCCCATTGGACTTTAATTGAATTGACGTTGGACGTTAATCGGTCTTTGAGACGCGTTACGATTAAATTTGGAATTTAAATCGTAAAAGGTTTATTAAATAAAAGTATAATATTTAATTTGGAATTGAATATTGAATTAGTATTGAGTACATGTTAAATTTGATTTAATGATGTAGTTTAATTTAATTCATGAATTGTACTTTAAGTACTTATTCGCAAAAAACGAGTTTGACTCAAACAAAATCAAATCGTTGTTTGAACATTGGATGATCACTTAATATCAGATTAATTAATTTGATTAGATTGATTGATAGATGCTTATGTGTGTGAATACGTGGTTGTGTTGAATGAATAATGTATATCGTATGGATATTAGATGGGTGGGCAATTTTAGAAATTGTTGTAATAAATTCGATTTATTAAATTGGACCTGCGTGTCCAGCCTTATCACCTTCATTCTCTTGTATTCTCTTCTCACCTATTCCCTTTTATGTATATGAGGTTTCTTTAGAAGTGTAGTGTAATTGGTAAAAGTAATACAAGTGCTAGCTTCAGTGAGAAAGGGAGAGATTTGATCTAGGATCAATGTGTATAGTATCCATCCGCATATCATTATTATTTATTTCATACTCGCTTTATTATGTGTTTAGAATGCATGTTTAAGGGTGTATGATGATGAGACCTTAACAAAGATAATTAAATTGGTAGCCAATTTGCACGCGAAAAACCCTCGTTATATATCAAGCGTTTATTTTCCTTCCATTGAGTGATTCTTACTCAAGGACCGAGATTGGCAGGGGTTGTTGGCCAAAGTCAAGCCCTTGTCCGTCGAAGATGTGTTTTAATCACGAGGCTTTGTTCCATATCGGTGTCGTGTCCAAGTTGTGGTTTGTTGGCCAAAGTCAAGACCACTTCTTGTCCATTGACATTGATTACGAAGCTTCCATGTCAATGGGTCCGCGCTTGACTGGGATCACTAGGTTTGTTGTGCCAAAGCCAAGGCCTAGTTGATTCAGAGGAAAAAGGTTAGGGTATACATTCAATGTATAGGCATATATAAGATATATGTTTGGGACTTGGATGTCCACCTACTGGATCTAGGAGTTGGATGAGATCCAATTGATCTTCGAGATCTACCTAGTTAATTATCATACAATTTGTTGGCCACAGTCAAGATGTGTGATATTTAACGGGATCCAAGCCCACTAGGAAACACGGTTTCCCGAGTACTCGACAGAGGGTTAGAGGCTCGACGAAAAATGTGGGAGGGAAGTATTGAATTTGCAACATTCGTTCGAATACTCGCTAAACGCGCTCATCTATATTTTACTCGTCATATTAATCAAAAGTATTAGTTGGACTAATTTTATGTTGTTTTAAAAATTATATATATTGGACTATATACAAACTCATTCAATATATATTGATTTTTATAATTGGATTATAGTAATCAATATAATTGAATTAAATGATAGTTGATTTTATAATTGGATTATAGTAATCAATATTAAAATTATAGTTGATTAAATAATTGGATTATTGTAATCATTATATAAATAGTACCTTATTAAAATTGATTAAATAGTTGGACTATTGAAATCAAGAAATAATTGAAAAGTTGAATATTTAAAATATATAATCCTTGGATTAAATGTTTTAAATTATTTAATTTTCAATTGGGAATAAATAAAAGGTTACTTTATTTGATAAAATAACTTGTTATATCTAAGCCCAAAATTAAGCAAATAAGTAGAGCATAAAATCTTTGGAAGATTTATGTGATGATGACTTTAGTGCTTGATTAATATACTTATCATAAATCTATCTTTAGATTTAAAAGTATTAAATTGCAATTAATAATTCTTAGAGAATTGATTTGACTATTCTAGAAGTGAAAAGTCAAAGTTTGCAATTGGGCGAGTTGCACAAGGTGCACATCGTTTCGATATTCCGAAACCCAAAGCTTGGCCAAAGGTTTGTGAAATATTGAAAAGATAATTGACATATCCCAAAGTGACTACCATTTGGATATAGAAGACACGAAGGAATTAAAGAAAGGGCGAGGCTCTAACTTTAAAAATATTTGTCAAAGTTATGTTCACTACTAGTATTGAAATTGGATTTTAAATACTTAGTGTGGTACATAAAATATATGTATTGATGTTCAGAATCCGCTATGAGCTGGATACTGACTTCAAGCCGAGATTTCTCTGCGAATCGAAAACGGGACGAAAGTCGCTGTTTCGACCATAGATACCTAAGTTTAGGAACTACCCTTCGGGTATGTACTTAAATTAGGAACTGTTATAATGTAACTAGTTTGACTAGAGACATTATCTCTATATCAGTGTTAATCTGTTGCGGATAAAACCTTTATATTATAGAACACTAAGTGTTTTATTATATAAAGATGATACTGAGATAAATACATTAGATGTAAATAACAGAATTTATATTTTGAATATAATAAAATCTCAAACATATAAAAATGACAAATAAATAGCTCAAATTGATTTGATCAATAGAGACTTATTTGTGGCATTGTTGTCTAGGACACAATTAAACGAGACTCGTATATCCACACTTTTGAAGAGTGGGTACTAGGACTGATTTGACTATTCAAATAAGGTCTGCGAATCTAGTTTATTAGGTAAAGTACCTAAAATACTATTTACTTGGTAATAGTATAAGGGCCATCGATCTGTTAGCCCTATTCATGGTGAAGTTAGTGGGCCCATATCTAGCTAAGCTAGATGTGAACATGAATATTTCGTGACCTTAACGGATGTGACATCACGTTATGGTTATGTGTTTCTTTTGAAGAACACAGATCGTAAATTTTAGAGTTTCGACACGAAATAGAAAAACAGATCGGCTATAGTATTATGCCGCCACGGTAAGACCGTATTGGAAAATACTTAAGCAGTAAGTTTCATATGTACATGAAAGAGTACGGTATTCTTTCATATGAGGACTCCTCCCGAGACACGTCAGTTGGACAGTGTGTCCGAACTAAAAACCGAATTTTGTTGGACATGATAAGGTTTATCACGAGTCGCTCTGAGCTACTGTTTCCTTCTAAAGGATATGTATTAACAGTGCAAAACTTATTTAGAATAAGGTTCCATATAAATCTGTTTGACAGATGTCATATAGGATATGAACAAGAAAGAAACGGGGTTTCTCATTCCTAGTAATTTGGGTATGCCAGACATAACGTTTGGGTGATACCAAACTAAAGACCCAAATTGGAACAGTGCCAATATATGTTATCCTAAGGGAAGCCTTAAGTATAGTACTTGTAATCTCACATGAGAACAATGTGATTGTTGCTCACCATGCGGTTTTTCCTGAGAGGAATACCGATATGCAGTGGTTAGTGGGAGGATAGTGATACTCGATGAAAATCGGAGTAATACTATTCAAGGCACGAAGTCCTTAATGGAACACAAACAGTTCATCAATAATGAATCTGTACCATTAATCTTCAAATACACAAGAACTTCGTATATCGGATAGAGTCCGAAATGGATTCCATGTATAACAACTATTTTGGATACTAGTTGTTGTACCACAAGGCATTGTGCCTGTTGGTACATTAACGTCTTCAAGGAAGACATACATGGAAGGCAACATACCAACGTACAAAGCTGGGCTTTTGACGGAAAGGTATCGTTATCAACATTGTGTTAATAACGGTTCAACCTTTTACCTGTTGCCATGGGAAATCCATTTTTAAAATGCTTGTTGATAACTGCGTATTTCATTTATGAAATGTGTCAGTTATAGATCAAAATCGCTTTCCAGAAAAGGAAACCTTTTGGAGGATGCTTACAACATCCTGACGATTTTGTATAACCGACAAACAAGGTTTGCGGGTTATTCGATCCATGTTTGGATTGAAGCAAGCATAAGGTTCTTGGAACTGTCGTTTTGAAATAATCATAATGGTTTATGATTTGAATCAAAAGGAAATAATTCTTGTGTATATAAGGAGGTTAGTGGAGAGCGCACTGACAGTGAAATCCTATAAAGCAATTGTTGAAATCTTGGCTTTCATAGAATTCTCCGTAGAATTCTGGGGAGTAACAAACTTTTATTCAAGGAATAAAGATCTACTGGGATAGATTTGGAGTTTGTTAACACTCTCTGGGAAATTGTACATTTAAAATTGTTAAGTTTTTCTAAGGTCCCAAGATTAAATCAAGACATGAAATAATGCTTGAATACATCAACGGAGGTAGCGGAATACTCACATTGATCGGTTATGTCGATTTGGAGACGATTCGAAGCCAAAAACGCACTGCCTTTGTAAGCCCACTGCAGCAGCCCATGCTCATTGTCTTGGCAGTTTCGGGTCTCAAAACGAAGCTCCAAACTCCGTCGGATGAGTCCCGCCTCATGGGTGAACCTCCCTACCACCTTCGCAAGACTTGAAAGTGTGCTAGCACTTGAATTTTCACCATGAAAATCCACTCTTGCTTCCCTTATTCACGCCCAAACTGGATCAAAACCAATGAGCAAACCCCCTGTTTTGCGGATGAGAGAAGAGAGCATTTTGAGAGAGATAAAATTGTATTGTTGTAATTAATTTTGTTACCAAAAATCAATTTATATTTATGCCATAATATTTATTAAATTAATAATAAACTTATGACACAATCATGCAATGGCTTAGAGTGTCTAACACTCAAACTCCATGCAAAACCATTGAGTGTATTGTACACTATCACCATGCAATGCATTAACAATTAAATAATGCATAAAATGACATGTGTCATGTGGGCCCCACACGTTTCCAAATGAAAGTGGGCCCACGTGCACTCACGCGTTCGGGTTCGATATTTCCGAAATACCGAACTTACGTCGCGACGTTAATTCAATCGAATAATTGCGGCTAGCGAAATTATTATTTACGTCGCTAACGAATTAATTCTAAATTAACTCGTTTGCCCGAATTAAAATCTAATTTTAATTCCGCGTCGAAATCTAATTTCGTTTAAATATCGAATATATTAATTTACCGATTAATTCCAAATTAATCGTTATCTCTCTCTAGACGATATTTTATCCTAGATAAAATATCTCCGTAATTAATCCTAGATTAATTTTCTCTCTCTTCTATATAATCCCAGATTATTCAAGAGTGCAAGTTGTGCGTCATCGGTGGATTATCGGGAAGCGACCCATGAGATCCCCGGATAATCTGCAGTAAATACGGTCGTCGGAGTATCCGAATCACGTACGTACCAATTACTACGTTCTACGATTTACGAGACAAGGTCGACTCCTAGCAAAGCACCAAGTCTACCAAGTTCTCCGGACATATCCATCAAAGAATATGAAAGATCTGTATCAAGCGTAGTATACAATTGTATTGTGCATATTGGCCCAGTATCAGATAGTCACGTGCTAGGGCTGGGGCTGGATAAGTGTCTGCCCCGTCCGAAACACATATCGGATGTCTGGTAACTAGTCTCTATAATCGGATATTCATGACCTGGTCATAATATCACGATTGGATGCGCATCACTTAAGAGCACTAATACCGTATCCTGCGTGACATCATCTCCACTATGACTGGAGTGACACTTCCGTCTTGACATCACATCCAATACACTACGATTCCTGATAAACCCAGAAGAGGTGAACACAGAATAGTTAAGATCCCCCACCACCAAAACCCAAGTCTCAGGTTAAGACTATACACACCTACCTTGATTTCGGCCTCCCATAGACACCTAGTCATATTACCAATGGGATTCCGAAGGGTCTATCCAGAGCGAAGCTGTTTCCCGTACCATCGGTGAAACACGACCTCCTATCGCACTTGCACAAGTATCCAATACTTATATATTTGAGAACTATGCCGTTGTGCCCTCACAACGCGCACAAGTGCAATACTAGCCTATTCCGTATTATCGATGTCCAGTCTCGATAATACTACGGCTAGGGATATTTAATGATTAATCCTTCGTGGACTGATACTGCCTCATATCATCTCAATCCAGGAACTAATCATAGGGACCTCTCTTCATTTATATATCTATGGTGATCTAATCACAAATGACGAGAGTGCAATTTCCTTGTTACATAGTTAATTTGCTACAACAACACAATGATCTGTGCAAATAGTGACGCTATGGGTCATATTATCCAACAATCTCCCACTTGGCACATAGCCAGTCACTCGAGTGTCCTACACCCGAACTATGTAAGGTTTGCTCAAATTGCTGAGGAAAGGTTTTCGTCAGCGGATTTGTTCGATTATCGTTGACGTGATTTATACGATCATCACATCGCCGATGATTATGATCCGAACGAATCAGATGATATAGAAGTATATATCTGGATCGTCGATGAGACCTTTAATTCCTTAGCTTGTGCTGACGCCTAGCTCAGCTGCTAACAGAACTATATCTAATCTAATTAGATTATTTTTTTGATCCAAATGGCTTCTATTGCTGCCTCAGCTGCAGCAATAATCCGCATTTATTGTTTATTCGGCAACAGTTATCTTGCTTGGAAGATTTCCAGCTCACTGTCTCGTTACTCTAACTTTATAGTACCGCAGTGTAGTATTTAATCGTTTGGAAACTTGCTACAGTGATCCCAGTCACTTCAAGTTCTCCTTCTCCATAGTTTAAGACAGCATCTTTAGTTTTCTCAGATACTAACAGATGTTCTTAATCTTTATCCAGTGACTGTCACTTGGATTGATCTGATTGTGACTCCATATGCTTGAAGCGTATGAGACACCAATACAAGTACATTTTAAATGTACAATTTCCCAAAGAGTGTTAACAACTCCAAATCTATCCCAGTAGATATTTATTCCTTGAATAAAGGTTGTTACTCCCCAGAATTCTACGGAGAATTTCTATTGAAAGCCAAGCTTTCAACAATAGCTTTATGGGAATTTCACTGTCAGTGCGCTCTCCCACTAACCTCCTTATATACACAAGAATTATTTCGTTTTGAGTCAAATCATAAACTATTATGATTATTTCAAAACGACAGTTCCAAGAACCATATGCTTGCATTAATCCAAACATGGATCGAATAACCCGCAAACCTTGTTTGTCGGTTATACAAAATCGTCAGGATGTTGTAAACATTCTCCAAAAGGTTTCCTTTTCAGGAAAGCGATTTTGATCTATAACTGGCACATTTCATAAATGAAATATACAGTTATTTTCAAGCATCTTCAAAATGGATTTATTATGGCAACAGGTAAAAGGTTGAATCGTATTGA
>SKCR01021491.1:0-17844 GCA_019454045.1 Zanthoxylum bungeanum | reverse complement strand
TCCGCATTATCGATGTCCAGTCTCGATAATACTACGGCTAGGGATATTTAATGATTAAACCTTTATGGATTGATACTGTCTCATATCATCTCAATCCAGTACTAATCATATGGACCTCTCTTCATTTATATATCTATGGTGATCTAATCACAAATGATGAGAGTGCAATTTCCTTATTACATAGTTAATTTGCTACAACAACACAATGATCTGTGCAAATAGTGACGCTATGGGTCATATTATCCAACAGGAACTCTAGAACCGGAAAAGTTCTAAGTGTTAGATATTAGTTTTTTCTATGATTAAAACTATGTTAATGTTTATGTGTGTAACTGTTTGTTATTTCACGGCATGTAAATATTGTATTTATATGTGTGGATGTTTTAATGTTGATTTTAATTTATGTAATTAAATAAATGATTGTCATGTACATTAATAGTCGCATGATTAAGATGTTATAAGAATTTATGTAATTTTTAGAAAATGATTTTACATGATTGATTGATGTTGATAATATTTTTATATAGGTAATTGGATGATGATTTGACACAGAGTGGCCTTTTGACTCTAACCCATTGAAAAATCTAATTAAACATAATTCATTTCATAATAAAATAAGTCAAAAGTATTAACAATTATGCATGAATGTCTGTAGAAACTTTATGTTTTTTAATATGGCTTCCGCAACAAAGAACATTATTGCTGAACTCAACAAGGGTGAGAAACTGAATGGCGATAATTATGAAATTTGGAGCATGAAAATCCAATATGTGTTAGAAGAACAAGAGGTTCTTCAAACTTTGAAAATGAGCATGGATGAACCTGAACAGGGCACTACGGCCTAACACAGGCGAGACCGAGAGGCTTATGAGGCCTGAAAGAAAAAGAATTCCATTGCCCGCATTGCGTTGCTAAGCAGTATGGATAATGACCTATTGAAAGAGTTCAGGAATATGACATGGCTAAGGACATGTGGTCCACGCTAGCTGAAAAGTTTGGTAGTACCTCAATAACCAAACTCAAGTCACTAACAATCAAGTTTGACACATACAAGAAATACCCTAAGTTTACTATGTCAAAACACTTGAGGCAAATGTCAAACATGATTACTGAACTCGCAGATGCTGGACATGTTCTTACAGATGAACAGAAAGTCCAAGCTGTCATTCGTTCTCTTCCAAATAGCTGGGAGCATATTAAGATACATTTGACCCGCAATGAGAGCATCAAAACCTTTGATGATGCTAAACGTCACCTTGAATTAGAAAGAGACCGACTCACGGCCGCTAAGTCAAATACTGAAGTGTATATGACAGAAACTAGCAAACTTGGGGGTTTCAAGAAGAAAATAAAATTTCATGGTGTTAGGTTCCAGTTCGGAAAAGAAAAAAAATTCTTCCAAGCTAGAAAAGAAACAGAAAACCAATCAACATGGGAAAGGAAAACGTCCTACCAAAAAGAAAACATGGCAAAGGTTAAATGTTTTAACTGTGGTAAGAAAAGTCATTTTGTTCGTGACTGCACTGAGCCTTAAAGGTGAATACCTTTCGTGCATATTTAAATGAATATTTGTTTCAACTTCAATCTTTCTAACTGCATCTAATCCTTTGTGGACTGTAGACTCATGAGCCACAGCCCATGTAGTGAAGGATAAAGATGCCTTCGGGAATTTCGATGAATTTCACATGGGGTGAAGTGGATATATATTGGCAACAACTCAAGGGTTGAAGTCAAAGGATAGGAACATGCAAGTTAGTTATGCATGGTGAAAAACTTTACTACTACATGATGTATTGTTGCTCCACAAATTCGTCGAAATTTAGTTTCTGTGTTGGTTTTGGTTAATTTAGGTTTCAATTTGAACTTCCATAAATTTGGTGTTGATTGTACTTAGTGTTGGACAAAATGACCCATAGCGTCACTATTTGCACAGATCATTGTGTTGTTGTAGCAAATTAACTATGTGACAAGGAAATTGCACTCTCATCATTTGTGATTAGATCACCATAGATATATAAATGAAGAGGTCCCTATGATTAGTACCTGGACTGAGAATGATATGAGACAGTATCAGTCCCCGAAGGTTTAATCATTAAATATCCCTAGCCGTAGTATTATCGAGACTGGACATCGATAATGCGGATAGGCTAGTATTGCACTTGTGCGCGTTTTTGAGGGCACAACGGCATAGTTCTCATATAATAAGTATTGGATACTTATGCAAGTGCGATAGGAGGTCGGTTTCACCGATGGTACGGGAAACAGCTTCGCTCTGGATAGACCCCTCGGAATCCCATGGTCTTATGACTATGTGTCTATGGGAGGCCGAAATCGAGGTAGGGTGTGTGTATAGTCTTAACCTGAGACTTGCATCGCTAATACTTACGATAATCGATAAACTTTGGTCTTGGTGGTAGGGGGCTTTAACCGGTTCTGTGTACACCATTTCTGGGTTTATCAGAGAGTCGTAGTGTATGGGTGTGATGTCAAGATGGAAGTGTCACTTCAGTCATTTGGAGATGATGTCACGCAGGATACGGTACTAGTGCTCTTGAGTGTTGCGCAACCAATCGGATATTGTGACCAGGTCATGTATATCCGATTATAGAGACTATGTTACCAGACATCCGACATGTGTTTCGGACGGGGCAGACACTTATCCAGCCCCAGCCCTAGCACGTGATTATCCGATACTGGGCCGATATACACAATACTACGGTATACTACGCTTGATACAGATCTATATATTCCTGTAAGAATATTTCTGGAGAATTGGGTAGGCATGGCGCTTTGCTAGAAGCCAACCTTGTCTTGTAAATCGATATAAACGTAGTACGAGGTACTTACGTGTTCGGAAAGTCCGACGATCGTATTTACTGCCAACATATCCGGAGATCTCATGGGTCGCTTCCTGAAGATTCACCGATGACGTATGACTCGCACTTTGATTAATCTGGGATTAATTAGAAGAGAGAATAGAATTAATCTGGGATTAATTCGATGAGAGAGAAAATTAATCTGGGATTAATTGCGGAAATATTTTATCTGGGATAAAATATTAATTAAGAGAGAACGATTAATTTGGAATTAATCGATAAAATTAATATATTCGATATATTAATCGAAATTGGATTTCGACGCAGAATTAAAATTAGATTTTAATTCGGGCGAACGAATTAATTTAGAATTAATTCGTTAGCGACGTGAATAGTGAATTCGCTAGGCGTAATCATTTAATTACGACGCGACGGAAAATTCGTTAATTTGGAATTAGCGAACCCGAGCCCGAGAGTGATTGCGAGCGCATTCCGCATTTCGAATTCGAACGCGGCACGCAAGTCACATCAAGCGTCAAATCGCTAGTCGCATCGATTGTCAAATCACTTATCACTTTGAGTGATGTGACATGACATGTTGTCACTTTATTAAAGTGACTTGATGTGAATAGTGAAATGTGATTATTTGAAAGTTGATAGGACTTGTACCTTTTGACTTTTGAATTAATTGTTGTGTATATATATTTTATTCATTTACTTGGTAAATGGAATAAAGATATATGTATATATAAAAATCATTCTCTCTCTCTTGGACCAATTATTGTTCACGTTTTTTTGGCAAATTTTTGTGCCATTCACGTGACTCTCTTTTGGTTTTTGTTGCTCACGTTTTTGGCATAATTTTATGTCATTCACGTGCTTCTCTTTCACTTGTTCTAAGAGTTCACGGTTTTAGGCATTTTTGAGAGCCAAAAACCTTCTCCTATTTCTCTCACGGTCAAGGCCGATTTCTTCATCTTTTCTTCTGGTTTGAGCAACCAAATGGAGAAGCAAGGAAGATGTTGAAGTGCTAGCACACCTTGGGTTATACATAGGTGATAGGGAAACGAATTTGTGAGCTTGGAAAGCTTGAAGCTTGGAGCTTCAATGGTGTCTTGCATGGCCGAATTTGGAGCATCAAAACAGCCCCCACCGGCAGTCCACTGCAGTCCAACCAGTCCAAAACCGAGCTTGATGGAGGGCAGCAACATGCAGTGCGTTTTTGGTCTTGTTCTTCCTAGCATCAAACCCATCAATGTGAGTATGAATTCCGCCTTACTCCTTTGAGTATTCAACTCGTTTTTATGCATTGTTTGTGATCTTGTGGACTTGATTTAAACTCCAACATTGGTATCAGAGCATTGATGCATGAAATTCGAAATAGGGTTCTTGGCAAATTTGGGGCTTTTTGATTTTGGCTTGATTCTGACAAATTGATTGTGTAAGAATGCTTATATATGATCTAATTTGAGATATATGTAATCAATTTGACAAAAAAATCATTGGATTGATTTTCCCCAATTGCAAATTTTTGTCAAAACTTTAATTTGGGTAAACTCGATTTAGGCATGATTTGGTTGAATTGTTGATTGCTGCATTATGCTTGAATGAGGTTGAATTGAAGTTGTGCATGATCAATTTCAAGAAAATTGGATTAGATCAATTTCCCCAATTCTTAGTTTGGATATGAAACTTGAAATTGGGTAAAATGTGTTTAAGCATGTTTTAATTGCATTGGATGTTTAAGTATGCTTAGAACATGTTTAATTGAGATTGTGTGTGGTCAATTTCATGAAATTGGATTGGATTCATTTTTCCCCAAATTGGAGGCTTGGCCGAAAATTGGAAGAACCTAATGTCTTGGTAATTTTGTTTTGTTTGATCATTGGATGACTTAAAACAATTGGTTAATGTTGCTTTGATGTTCAATTGGATTGAATTTTGATTTGGAACATTTTTCCCTTTTAAGTGGCTTGGCCGAATCTTTAAGGACATGAAATTCATTGTGATTTTGTTGTTTGATTCATGGATGAATTGTATTGATTTGGGAAATTATGATTGTGGACTCAATTGGATTGAAACCGATCGAATTGAAAAACCCCTAATTGCCGAGACTTGAAAGCATGTTAATTGGTTTGATTTTAATTGAATTGTGTTGGACACTATTTGGTTGTTAAAGTGCATGATTAATTAGGCTAATTGATATTTTAGAAATGTTAATTGGGTAATTGATTGTGTATTACACTTAGGTTAATTAATTGTGAAATTTGGAATTTTATAAGTTAATTAATTTGGGCTTGATTTTGGAAATTGGGCTTGTTGGGTTGTAATTGGGCTTTTGGGCTTTGTTGTAACAAAGTTGGGTTTAGGCAAAATTGGTTGGATCCAATTAGGCCCAAAACCGAATCCAAAAGGTCCAATTATGACTTAATGGACCTTAATTATTTAATTGGGCCTAATGGGCCAAAATTAATTTAAAGGCTTATGGGGTAACTCCCGGATTGGATTTTGGTTGTTCGGTTTGACCCGAGTTGACCAAAAGTCCACGCCTGTAGAAATTAATTAAAAGCCCATTGGACTTTAATTAAATAAAACATTAGATGTTAATCGGGCTTTGAGACCCGTTGCGATTAATTTGGAATTTAAGTCGTAAAGGTTCGTTAATAAAAGTGTAATATTTAATTTGGAATTAAATAATGATTTAGAATTAAATACGTATTAAATTGGATTTAATTATGTAATTAATTTAATTCAATTCGTAGAAATTGTACTTTGAGTACGTGTTTGCAATACGAGTTTGACTCGAACAAAATCAAATCTTTGTTTGAACATTGGATGATCACTAATAATCAAGATTAATTAATTTGATTGATTGATTGATAACATGCTTGTATGAATACATGGTTGTGATGTTTGAATAATGTATATCGGATGGATATTAGTCGGGTTGGGCGATTTTGAAATTGTAATAAATTTGATTTATTAAATTGGACCTGCGTGTCCAGCCTTATCTCCTATTTCTTTGTATTCTCTTCTCTCACCTATTCCCCTCCATGTAAAAGAGGTTTCTTTAGAAGTGTAGTGTAACGGGTAGAATAATACAAGTGCTAGCGGGAGAGAGAAAGTGAGAGATTTGATCTAGGATCAATGTAAATATCCATCCGCATATCATTATTATTTTATTTCATACTCGCTTTATTATGTGTTTAGAATGCATGCTTAAGGGTGTATGATGATGAGACCTTAACAAAGATAATTAAATTGGTAGCCAATTTGCACGCGAAAAACCCTCGTTAAATATCATGCGTTTTTTTCCTTCCATTGAGTGATTCTTACTCAAGATCCGAGATTGGCATGGGTTGTTGGCCAAAGTCAAGCCCTTGTCCATCAAAGATGTGTTTTTAATCACGAGGCTTTGTTCCATATCGGTGTCGTGTCCAAGTTGTGGTTTTTCCAAAGTCAAGACCACTTCTTGTCCATTGACATTGATTACGAAGCTTCCATGTCAGGGTCCGCGCTTGACAGGGATCACTAGGTTTGTTGTGCCAAAGCCAAGGCCTAGTTGATTCAGAGGAACAGGTTAGGCTATACATTCGATGTATAGGCATATATAAGATATATGTTTCGGACTTGGATGTCCACCTACTGGATCTAGGAGTTGGATAAGATCCAATTGATCTTCGAGATCTACCTAGTTAATTATCATACAATTTGTTGGCCAAAGTCAAGATTGTGTGATATTTAACGGGATCCTAGCCCACTAGGAAACACGGTTTCCCGAGTACTCCACCGAGGGTTAGAGACTCGACGAAAAATAGTGGGAGGCAAGTATTGAATTTGCAACATTCGTTCGAATACTCGCTAAACACGCTCATTTTATTTTATTTCGTCATTAAATTAAATATTAGTTAGACTAATATTTAAATTGTTGTTTTAATGAACAGTTGGACTGTATTATACTTGATTATATATAATTGGATTATATTAATCAATATATTTGAATTAATTAATTTCAGTTTACAGTTGATTTTATAATTGGATTATAGTAATCAATGTAATTGAGGTTAATTAATTTGGATTATATTTGATTATATAGTTGGACTATTATAATCATTATAATATATAAAGTACCACTAATCGTTGATTAAATAGTTGGACTATTGTAATCAAGATAAAATTGAAAAGTTGAATATTTAAAATATAATCTAGGATTAAAAATATTTTAAATGATTTAATTTTCAAATTGGGAATAAATAATAGGTTACTTTATTTGATAAAATAACTTATTATACCTTAAGCCCAAAATTAAGCAAATAGTAGAGCATAAAATCTTTGGAAGATTTATGTGATGATGACTTTAATGCTTAATTAATATACTTATAATAATCTATCTTTAGATTTAAAAGTATTAAAATTGCAATTATATTCTTGGAGAATTAATTGACTATTCTAGTGGAGAAAAGTCAAAGTTTGCAATTGGGCATGTTGCACGAGTGCGCACATCGTTTCGATATTCCAAACCCAAGGCTTGGCCTAAGGTTCCTAAAATATTGAAAAGGATAATTGACATATCCCAAAGTGACTACCATTTGGATATGGAAGACACGAAGGAATTAAAGAAAGGGCGAGGCTCTAACTTTAAAAATATTTGTCTTAGTTATGTTCACAGCTAGTATTGAAATTAGATTTTAAATACTTAGTGTGGTACATATATATATGTATTGATATTCAGAATCTGCTTTGAGCAGGATACTGACTTCAAGCTGAGATTCCTCTGCGAATCGGAAACGGGACGAAAGTCGCTGTTTCGACCGTAGATACCTAAGTTTAGGAACTAACCTGGGGTGTGTACTTAAATTAGGAACTGTTATAATGTAACTAGTTTGACTAGAGACATTATCTCTTTATCAGTGTTTTAATCCGTTGCGGATAAAACCTTTATATTATAGAACACTGAGTGTTTTATTATATAAAGATGATACTGAGATAAATACATTAGATGTAAATAACATAATTTATATTTTGAATATAAAAAAAATCTCAAACATATAAATGACAAATAAATAGCTCAAATTGATTTGATCAATATAGACTTATTTATGGTATTGTTGTCTAGGACACAATTAAACGAGACATGTCAGTTAGACGGTGTGTCCGAACAAAAACCGAATTTTGTTGGACATGATAAGGTTTATCACGAGTCGCTCTGAGCTATCATTTCCTTAAAACAGGATATGTATTAACAGTGCAAAACTTATTTAGAATAAGGTTCCATATAAATCTGTTTGACAGATATCATATAGGATATGAACAGGAAAGAAACGAGGTTTCTCATTCCTGATAATTTGGGTATGCCAGGCATAAAGTTTGGATGATACCAAACTAAGAACCCAAATTGGATTAGTGCCAATATAGGTTATCCTAAGGGAAACCATAAGTATAGTACTTATAAATCCCACATGAGAACAATGTGATTGTTGCTCACCATGCGGTTTTCCTGAGAGGAATACCGATATGCAGTGGTCAGTGGGAGGATAGTGATACTCGATGAAAATCGGAGTAATACTATTCAAGGCACGAAGTCCATAATGGAACACAAATAGTTCATCTATGATGAAACTATACCATTAATCTTCAAAAACACAAGAAACCGCGTAGATCAGAGAGAGTCAGAAAACAACCTGGGGTATGGGTTTCTGATCTCACCTCATAAAGATCTTAATCTTTTAAGGTACACCAACTGATTATGTATGAGGTAGTGATACAAGGTATCGACTCCCTATTATGGCAAAGTGCCATGAATCCAAAATGGATTCCATGTTTAACAACTATTTTGGATACTAGTTGTTGTACCACAAAGCATTGTGCCTATTGGTACATTATACGTCTTCAAGGAAGACATACATGGATGACAACATACCAACGTACAAAGCTAGGCTTTTGACGGAAAGGTATCGTTATCAACATTGTGTTAATAACGGTTCAACCTTTTACCTGTTGCCATGGTAAATCCATTTTGAAGATGCTTGTTGATAACTGTATATTTCATTTATGAAATATGTCAGTTACAGATCAAAATCGCTTTCTTGAAAAGGAAACCTTTTGGAGGATGCTTTCAACATCCTGACGATTTTGTATAACCGACAAACAAGTTTGCGGGTTATTCGATCCATGTTTGGATTGAAGCAAGCATAGGGTTCTTGGAACTGACGTTTTGAAATAATCATAATAGTTTATGATTTGACTCAAAACGAAATAATTCTTGTGTATATATGGAGGTTAGTGGGAGAGGGCACTGACAATGAAATTCCCATAAAACAATCGGTGAAAGCTTAGCTTTCATAAGAAATTCTCCGTAGAATTCTGGGGAGTAACAACCTTTATTCAAGGAATAAAGATCTACTGGGCTAGATTTGGAGTTGGTAACACTCTCTGAGAAATTGTACATTTAAAATGTACTTGTATTGGTGTCTCATACGCTTTGAGCATATGGAGTCACAATCGGGTCAATCCAAGTGATAGTCACTGGATTGAAGATTAAGAACATCTCTTAGTATCTGAGAGAACTAAAGATGTTGTCTTAAACTATGGAGATGGAGAACTTGAAGTGACTGGGATCACTGCTGCAAGTTTCCAAACCGGTAAATACTGCGGTACTATAAAGATTGAACACTGGGACAGTAAGCTGGAAATCTTCCTAGCAAGATAACTGTTGCCGAATTAACAACAAATGCGGATTATTGCTGCAGCTGAGGCAGCAATAGAAGCCATTTGGATCGATAATAAATCTAATTAGATTAGATATAGTTCTGTTAGCAGCTGAGCTAGGCGTCAGCACAGGCTAAAGAATTAAAGGTCTCATCGACGATCCAGATATATACTTCTATATCATCTGATTCGTTCGGATCATACATCGTGGCGATGTGATGATCGTGTAAATCGCGTCAGACGATAATTAAGCAAATCCGCTGACGAAAACCTTTCCTCAGCAATTTGAGCGAACCGTACATAGTTCAGGTGTGGGACACTTGAGTGACTGGCTATGTGCCAAGTGGGAGATTGTTGGACAAAATGACCCATAGCGTCACTATTTGCACAGATCATTGTGTTGTTGTAGCAAATTAACTATGTGACAAGGAAATTGCACTCTCATCATTTGTGATTAGATCACCATAGATATATAAATGAAGAGAGGTCCCTATGATTAGTACCTGGACTGAGAATGATATGAGACAGTATCAGTCCCCGAAGGTTTAATCATTAAATATCCCTAGCCGTAGTATTATCGAGACTGGACATCGATAATGCGGAATAGGCTAGTATTGCACTTGTGCGCGTTTGTGAGGGCACAACGGCATAGTTCTCATATATATAAGTATTGGATACTTATGCAAGTGCGATAGGAGGTCGTGTTTCACCGATGGTACGGGAAACAGCTTCGCTCTGGATAGACCCCCTCGGAATCCCATTGGTATTATGACTATGTGTCTATGGGAGGCCGAAATCGAGGTAGGTGTGTATAGTCTTAACCTGAGACTTGCATCGCTAATACTTACGATAATCGATAAACTTTGGTCTTGGTGGTAGGGGGCTTTAACCGGTTCTGTGTACACCATTTCTGGGTTTATCAGAGAGTCGTAGTGTATTGGGTGTGATGTCAAGATGGAAGTGTCACTTCAGTCATTTGGAGAATGTCACGCAGGATACGGTACTAGTGCTCTTGAGTGTTGCGCAACCAATCGGGATATTGTGACCAGGTCATGTATATCCGATTATAGAGACTATGTTACCAGACATCCGACATGTGTTTCGGACGGGGCAGACACTTATCCAGCCCCAGCCCTAGCACGTGATTATCCGATACTGGGCCGATATACACAATACTACGGTATACTACGCTTGATACAGATCTATATATTCCTGTAAGAATATTTCTGGAGAATTGGTAGGCATGGCGCTTTGCTAGAAGCCAACCTTGTCTTGTAAATCGATATAAACGTAGTACGAGGTACTTACGTGTTCGGAAGTCCGACGATCGTATTTACTGCCAACATATCCGGAGATCTCATGGGTCGCTTCCTGAAGATTCACCGATGACGTATGACTCGCACTTTGATTAATCTGGGATTAATTAGAAGAGAGAGATAGAATTAATCTGGGATTAATTCGATGAGAGAGAAAATTAATCTGGGATTAATTGCGGAAATATTTTTATCTGGGATAAATATTAATTAAAGAGAGAGACGATTAATTTGGAATTAATCGATAAAATTAATATATTCGATATATTAATCGAAATTGGATTTCGACGCAGAATTAAAATTAGATTTTAATTCGGGCGAACGAATTAATTTAGAATTAATTCGTTAGCGACGTGAATAGTGAATTCGCTAGGCGTAATCATTTAATTACGACGCGACGGAAAATTCGTTAATTTGGAATTAGCGAACCCGAGCCCGAGAGTGATTGCGAGCGCATTCGCATTTCGAATTCGAACGCGGCACGCAAGTCACATCAAGCGTCAAATCGCTAGTCGCATCGATTGTCAAATCACTTATCACTTTGAGTGATGTGACATGACATGTTTCACTTTATTAAAGTGACTTGATGTGAATAGTGAAATGTGATTATTTGAAAGTTGATAGGACTTGTACCTTTTGACTTTTGAATTAATTGTTGTGTATATATTTTTATTTCATTTACTTGGTAAATGGAATAAAGATATAATGTATATAAAAATCATTCTCTCTCTCTTGGACCAATTATTGTTCACGGTTTTTTGGCAATTTTTTGTGCCATTCACGTGACTCTCTTTTGGTTTTTGTTGCTCACGTTTTTGGCATATTTTTTATGTCATTCACGTGCTTCTCTTTCACTTGTTCTAAGAGTTCACGGTTTTAGGCATTTGAGAGCCAAAACCTTCTCCTATTTCTCTCACGGTCAAGGCCGATTTCTTCATCTTTTCTTCTGGTTTGAGAGCAACCAATGGAGAGCAAGGAAGATTTGAAGTGCTAGCACACCTTGGTTATACATAGGTGATAGGGAAACGAATTTGTGAGCTTGGAAAGCTTGAAGCTTGGAGCTTCAATGGTGCTTGCATGGCCGAATTTGGAGCATCAAAACAGCCCCCCCGCAGTCCACTGCAGTCCAAAACCAGTCCAAACCGAGCTTGATGGAGGCAGCGCACATGCAGTGCGTTTTTGGTCTTGTTCTTCCTAGCATCAAACCCATCAATGTGAGTATGAATTCCGCCTTACTCCTTTGAGTATTCAACTCGTTTTATGCATTGTTTGTGATCTTGTGGACTTGATTAAACTCCAACACTAGGTACAATACACTATGGTTGCTGGTTATTTTCTGATGGTTTTATTGTATTAAATGTTGAATGTTTAATCATAATTCCAGTTTTTTCATTTGTTACTTCATCTGTCAGTGCTGATAGTGATGTAACTATGTGCATGCTAGATTTATTTGGCCACATTGGCTAGCAAAGAATGAACAGATTAGCCAAAGAAGGCTTTCTGGAAATATTGAGAAGGTAGAATTTTTCAACCTGTGAATATTGATTGGCTAAAAAAAACTTCGAGAAAACCATTTGGAAAAGGGACATAGAAGAGAATTTCCATTGGCAATTAACCATTCAGATATCTGTGGTCCAATGAATGTCAGCAAGGCATGAATCTCTTATTTAATCCATTATAGATGATTTTACACGCTTTAGTTATGTCTATTTGATTGCTTTAAATCTGAGCTTAGAATGTTTCAAGAAATTTATGAATTTAACAGAAAATCAATTGGACAAGAAAATTAAAGCACTACGCACTAACCGTGGTCGTGAGTACTTATCTGATCAGTTCATAGAATTATGTGATGAAAAAGGAATTAGTCGTCAGTTGACTACTCCTGCCCTCTACTCCTCAACAAATGGTGTTGCGGAAAGAAGAAATATAACTCTTCTTGAAATGGTTGGGTCTATGATGGCACAAGAAAATTTACCTATAACCTATTGGGGTGATGCATTATTAACTGGCACATATGTACTTAACCGAGTGCCATCAAAATCTATTGCCACCACACCATATGAGTTATGGACATGTCGCAAACCAGATATTCACTTTCTGAAACCTTGGGGTTGTGCGGCCTATGTTCATGTCGTTTCTCACGAACATGGAAGTTAGGCCCAAGGGAAAAAATTTTATCTTTATAAGATATTCTGAATAATCAAAAGGGTATGTTTGCATAGGTGAACATGAAAGTAGAGGCGTGACAGAAGTTTAATCACGATATATCACATTTTTAGAAAATGATTTTCCTAAGCAGAGAGAGATAGGTCAAGATTTATCTCTATATGAAACTCAAGATCACATGGATCACATGATTAGTGAACACTCGGGTTTACCTAATTCAAGTGGGAGTGATGAGAGAAATTTGAGAAAACATGATGAATCTGTTTCACATGAATCTCAAAATGATGAATTAGTTTCACACAAGTCTCATTTACGTGATCCGAGTGGGAGTGATGTACATAATCCAAGTGGGAGCAATGTGCACGATCCAAATGGGAATTATATGGAAAATGAGGAATTAGTTCAACCACTAGAATCCCAATTGCGACGTAGTAATCGTATAGGCATTCCTCGACGTCGTTTCGATATCGAAGGAGAAACCTTTATGACTCTACCTCAAGAGGATGAATAACCTAGAAACATAAAAGAGGCTCTTCAGTGTCCTACTAAGGAAAATTGGATGAAAGCAATGGAAGAAGAAATTGAGTCAATGAGGTCCAACCAAGTTTGGAAATTGGTTGATCTACCCAAATGATGCAAAGCTATCAAGAACAAATGGGTTCTTAAAATAAAGCGTAATGCCGATGGCAATATCAAAAGGTATAAAGCATGGCTTGTAGCAAAATGGTATAACACACATGAAGAAATTGACTACGAAGAGACTTTTTCACCAGTTGTAAGGTTTACCTCAATTGCTTGATTCTGGCTATAGTAGCAAGCATGGATCTAGAATTACATCAAATGGATGTAAAGACTTCTTTTCTCAATGGAGACTTGATGAAGAAATCTACATGGAACAACCAGCAGGTTTCTAAAGAAAGTGAAAATGAGAAAGTATGTAGACTTTTAAGTCTATATATGGTCTTGAGCAATCGTCATGGTATATAAATGAATATATTCCACAATACAATCATTTCGAATGATTTCATAATGATAGATGAGGATCATTGTGTGTACACCAAGAGAGATAAAGATAAGTTCATTATCTTATATTTGTACGTGAATGATATACTTATAGCCGGAAATGATAAGGAGTTTGTAAAACACATCAAAGAATGGTTATCATCTAACTTCGAGATGAAAGATATGGGTGAAGCTGCATATATTCTTGGGGTTAAGATCTCAAGAAATCGTTCAAAGAATTTATTATCTCTTTCACATGAGTCATATATAAAGAAAATTCTTGAACGCTTCCAAATGCAGGCTTGCAAACCCATTGATACTCTTATCACAAGAACTGAAGCTTTGAGTCGTAGATTGTGTCCTGAAACTCCACAGGAAAAGGAACAAATGAATAAAGTTCCTTATGCAAATGCAGTTGGACGTTTAATGTACGCAATGTTATATATAAGACCTGATATCTTTTTCGTTGTTCGAATGGTAAGTAGATACCAATCCAATCCAGGACTAGCACATTCGAAAGTAGTTAAAAGAATATTTAGGTATCTGAGAGGGATAGCTGATTACACACTGTGTTATCAAGGAAATGATATGCAATTGAGAGGCTATATTGATGCTGACTGGGGAGGAGATTTAGATGAAAGAAATGTTGGGGTTGGTGCTCAGAGCGCCAATTCCCGGTTGTATTTCTGTTAAATACTTCGGTAAAAAATTATTATTATGAATAATATATGCAGTTTCTATAATATAATCTATCTTTCTCTATGGTAAAGACGTAATGACCCTAGAATGATTAGTCATGATACAGTTGCAAAAGCGTCGCAACGGACATTGAGAAGTATCACGATGTTGTCATTCTCAGACAGTTCCTGGTCAAGGTTTACACTACTTGGTCAGTATAGTAAACCCGTTGAGACCGGTACATGTCGTATACTGGAATATATGATTCCAATGGTTTCTCAATGAACCATTAGTCTTGGAGACTAGTATAGACGTGTAGGTGTTTATAGCGGATAAACACTGAACGACTCACCGAAGATTCTTAATGGATGGTACACCAGCGTCAATAAGAATCTTCTTGGGTAGAGTAGCACTTGTGATTATTAGACTTGAGATGCCATTGTGGGCACATGAGACATCTTCTACACTTAGACGGCATTCACGTCACCGATCTATTAAGATCAAACCTCCGCCTGTTCGTTGGGTGTAGACAGATCCTCAGGGTGTCCTATGTGTATCAAGATAGGATCCGTCAGTTCTGTGTATCAGAGCATAGGTAGTCCATATGATTAGCAATCAGATAAAACCATGGGTCCGTGGTAAAGTTTAGAAGCTAGTTCTAAACATTCTTTTGAGATTGCTAATAGAATAGTCGACTGGATAATCCCGATAGAGATTTGGCGTTTACATCTATATCTCTGGGGTTTATCCGGATACCTGTGACGGAGGAATTATACATTTGCCATGACCTCGACCTGTATGGTTCAGCGAGATTATCCGTGATCGTCATAATCTACGGGTGGATAGATTATGGACACGAAATTAGATTTCATGACGGATATACCTGAATCTAGAGAGTCTCAATAATGAAACATACTCGTAGAGCACTAGAGCAACATTAATAAATAATATTGATTATTTATAAAGTCGTTTAAAGGTTAAAGGCAATATAGGTGCTAAAGAGACTAGATAGTCATTTGCTTAATTTTTGTGTATTTACATTTAATACTTGATTAATTTAAATACACATTAATTAATAGTCACAATGAGTTATTTGACTTATATCTTAATGAATATATGTTTTTAATATTTAATGTAAATATTATACATATATTTAATATATTTGTATTTGATTAATTAATTAATTATTTAATTGTTAAATGATTAAATTAATTAAAATATAAATATCTTATATTAGTATATTTAAAGTAAATTATGTTAGTTGCAATTTTTGACTTAAATAAATATCTATAAAGTAGTTTTAGATATTTATATTAAGATAACAAATTAATTTGAAATGAAATTGAAATGAAAAATTTGGTATATGCTTGTTGTTAAATTCGGCCAAGGCTTATTTTTTGCACAAGTATATATTGTTTTCATTTGCTTTTCATTTGGTTAACCTAATACATTTTACCAAAAATAAACTCCATTGAAGAGACTTAAAGGAAGCTTGAGAAAGAAAGAAAGATCAAAGAAAAGCTTGATTTTAGTAAGTTTTTTCCAACTTGCTATTAGTAAGGAAATTGTTCCTTAGGATCTAGGATTTAATATATGATATCCTTAGGTTATTTATTTCTTTGTTCCTTGTGGTTTTTGTTGATGGAAGTTTTGATGGAGGTGTAAAGCATGTATGATGAAGGAAGTGTATGACTATTGTAGTTATAACTATTCTTTTAAGGTTTTGGGAACCATGTTGCTAATCTAGAGTTATTGACCCACTCTTAAATGACCTAGATTTGATCTTGAGTTGTTTCATTGTGTTGAGACTTGGATTGGATGGAAGAATGATGATTGAAGTAATTGATTTAATGTATTTGGTCTAATTTGTGGAAATTGAAAAATTAGGGTTCATGAACAATTCCAAATTTGGGGGTTTTCATATATGTTGTGTATTTGTGTGTGTATATGATGCATATAAAGTTTCATGTTCATTGGATTACATCTTGATGTGTTTTGAAGCATGAAATGACAAAGTGCACCAAATGGAACCTTAGTGAGGCTCTCGGCCTTGGTGATAGAATTTGGGGATTTTGGTTGTTTGGTGTTTTGATGTTTTGAACATGCTAAGTTCATCTTAGAAATGATTTAGAATCATTCAAAATTGATTAGATCAATTTCGGACTAAAATGGACAAAATACCAAAGTAAGGGTAATTTGGTAAATTCACTTAAATATGATTTATTGAATTTTATTTCACAATTTGATTATTGGAATATTAAATAAATATGTTTATTTAATTAATCCAAGAAAAAGTTTTGAAATCTGAAAATCGGATTTTCACCGCTTCCGCTGCGTTACCAGATTCACCCCCTAAAAACCCCTACAAAATGGTATCAGAGCGAGTCTGATTCTAGGCCAACTAATATGATTAGCCTGTTGGATAATATGACCCATAGCGTCACTATTTGCACAGAACATTGTGTTGCTGTAGCAAAATTAACTATGTAACAAGGAAATTGCACTCTCGTCATTTGTGATTAGATCACCATAGATATATAAATGAAGAGAGGTCCCTATGATTAGTTCCTGGATTGAGATGATATGAGACAGTATCAGTCCACGAAGGATTAATCATTAAAAATCCCTAGCCGTAGTATTATCGAGACTGGACATCGATAATGCGGAATAGGCTAGTATTGTACTTGTGCGCGTTGTGAGGGCACAACGACATAGTTCTCATATATATAAGTATTGGATACTTATGCAAGTGCGATAGGAGGTCGTGTTTCACCGATGGTACGGGAAACAGCTTCGCTCTGGATAGACCCCTCGGAATCCCATTGGTGTTATGACGATGTGTCTATGGGAGGCCGAAATCAAGGTAGGTGTGTATAGTCTTAACCTGAGACTTACATCGCTAATGCTTACGACAATCGATATACTTTAGTTGAGGTCGTCTAGGACTGTAACCGGTTCTGTGTACGCCAATGCCGGGTATATTGAGAATCGTAGTGTATTGGATGTGATGTCAAGACGGAAGTGTCACTCCAGTCATAATGGAGATGATGTCACGCAGGATACGGTATTAGTGCTCTTAAAGTGATACGCATCCAATCGTGATATTATGACCAGGTCATGAATATCCGATTATAGAGACTAGTTACCAGACATCCGATATG
>SKCR01021490.1:0-17760 GCA_019454045.1 Zanthoxylum bungeanum | reverse complement strand
ATCCCTAGGAAAGTGCAAAAAGCACTACAAAAACCGAATCTCAACAAGCCGAACAAGGCCTAAAAAACAAAGCAAAAGCAGGAAAACACAAAGCCGAATACAAGGCCCAAGAAGAAAACCAAAGCCCAAAAGCCGAAAGAGGCTAACAACAAAAACCCACTAGCCGAGGCTAACAAAAAGGAGAAGCAAAACTTCCAACGCCCAACAGCAGGCCACACGCTAGAGAAGCAGCACACGCAGAGGGCACGGACAGAAGACAACACACAACGACAGAACAGCCCATTTGCCGAAGAAAAAGCCGCAGGCAGGCCCAAAGAACAGCCCACAAACAAGATCCAACAGCTCTAGCCGAAGCAAACAAAGATGAACAAAACAATCCACGCAAGAGGCCCATTAACAAAGAGGGGTGTGGGACACAGGACCTGGGGCGACGCCGTTCCTAGGCTCGCGGCTTAGATGGGAAGAATTACATAACATGGAGTCGCCACCCGGTATGAACCGGGACAAAGATTTAAGGCCGCACTCACCCCTCGCAAGGGAAGACCTCAAACCGTTGGGTTCGGAATGGTCCCTTACTTATGTCACTTGTAATAAAAAGGATTTATATAATAATTTAACCAGGCTTAAATAACATTTATTTCCAAGAATATCATGCTTCTAAATTCATATGCATACCTCAACAAGTTCATCACAACATGCAACGTCACATGGCAATCTCATGAACATATTTCCATCCTATGTTATGGAAAACTAAGAACAACATAATCATGCTTGAATACAAATCTCATGAACCTATTAACCAAATAACATGCTAGCAACCTAATCATGCTTGAATACAAATAATACAGTTGGCTATATAACACAAGAAAGATCAACCAAGAGGCATTATGATGAATATGATAAGACAGACTCGGTTCAGTGTGTGCGCGTTCGTTGTAGCGTTCGTAAACGCGTTCGAACGGAAATGAGATAGAATGCTCGCGTTCGAGTAGCGTTCGTAAACGCGTTCGAACGGAAATGGAACAGAATGTTCACGTTCGTATGGCGTTTGTTAACGCGTTCGAACGGAAATGAAACAGAATGCTCACGTTCGTATGGCGTTTGTTAACGCGTTCGAACGGAAATGAGACCTGATGCATGATAAGGCGAAATGTATGCGCGTTCGAATTGCGTTCGTGAACGCGTTCGAACGGACACGGACCTGATGCATGAAATGGGCAAAAATGCATAAACATCAAAATAAAGGGGGCGCGCGTTGAAGTACTGCCGTAAAGGTGGCCTTATGGGGGCTCTTGATCTCTCAAAGAGAGGACCTTTAGACCAACATACTAAGCCCATGCGCGTCACATCACATCATGCATACAAACACAAAGACAATCATACTATCCTAAGTATGTTCGATTGAACGTGTCTTGCATCCAACCGAACACACATCAACCGGCGCGGCAAAGCATCGTGGTAAAGGGCTTTAACCCCTCCCCATAGGGGATCTCACATCGCACTTACTAAGCCCATGCGCTCGATTGAGTCATGCATAAATAAGCAACATGCAGAATTTTAAATGACAAAAATAAATACATAAAAGCAACACAAAACAAGAGAATGTGCCGTTTACTCAAGTGGTACGTGAAGTTGTGTCCCATGTACAGACCGCACTACCGTCCATTCGGATTCGGCTACGGAATTTACGTTTGGGTTTCCATCCTATATACCACAAGAGACGACACTCTTCCATTTCATTCAAGCCACAACATGCTTCCATAAACGACTCTCATGCGAATAGAATGCAATAATAATAATAATAAAACGAATATAAACTAATGAAAAGGTACCATCAGGTCTAACCTTTTAAATCATCTCTCGGATGTACGGTACACGATCGTCGGAAGGGGGGGTGCTCCGCAACTCTCCTGGTTCACTGGTTCACTGTTCTCGTTCGTTGTCTTTACTGATTTGCTTGCGGCTCCAACTCCGTTCTGCTCCTATTTCCTCTTTATCTTTTGCTTACTGTTTTTGGGTGTCTTCTTCCTGTAGTTTTTATGTGTGTGTGTATGAGTTAGAGACTAGCTAACTAGGGTTGAGAAGGTTGGTGAAGGGTTCTTTTTATAGGCAAAGGGTTGGGTTTGACAAGGAAAGGGATTTGATTTGGTTTGGTTAAGGGAAGTCAAAGGATTTGATTTGGTTTGGTTAAGGGAATTCAAAGATTGAGGGGGGACAAATCTTGGCTAGATAGGGAAGGTTGAATATTTGATTGGCTTGGATTAGGAATACAATATTTTAGATTTGGGAATAATCTTATTAGATTGGGAATAATCTTATTAGATTGGGAATATAATTGGTTGATTGATTTTAACTTGGTATGATTATATTTTGATTTAGTGTGTGATTGTGTTTAATTTAGGCATGATTTTAGTTTAAGTTGGTAATTGTTTATTTTATGTTTGGTATATGTTTTATTTAATCATTTAATTAATTTAGTTATTATATTATTTAGTTAATGTTTTAATTAATATTTATTTATTTAAATTGGGATGTGTTTTATGGGCTTTGGGGGGCTAATTGGGCTGGATGAGAGGCTAGCAGCAAAACCAGATTTACCGACACCGTTCTAACGCTTCCTCGAACGCGACACGAACGCCCGCAATCCGTTTGACGTTCGAACGTAAACACGAACGCAGCACGAACGAAAACAGTGAACCTTGTTTATTCTGAATTTCCCCTTCCGATGTCCGTTTCCCGTGACCTCGGTGACTTAAAAGGTAGTTGTCTCCAAATAAGACTCCTCATCGGGTTTATGTGTAAAAATGCAGTGCCTACAGTCGCCCCCACTTTGATGGGACTTGTGTAATGTGCAACAGTGACAATCCTATCAAAGTTATGCAATGCATTTCTACTTACCTGGCTCGCCAGCTGCCACTTGACTTACCATGTGTTGAGTTGCGTTGATTTGGTGGTGAGGTGCTGCGACCCCTGGTTCATTCCCGAACCGTGTTGTGATGTGGTCCATTCCCGAACCGTGTCCATTCCCGAACTGTTACTGTAAGTTGGTCCATTCCCGAACCGTGCTTCCATTCTTGGAGTGCCATTCCCGGCTTGTTCATTCTTGAACTCTGCTCCATTCTTGGATTGTCATTCCCGGCTTGTTCATTCTCGAACTGTGTTGGGATGAGGATCTATTCCTCCCGAGCTTTATTCCTGAACTGTACTGACATGAGGCTTTATTCCTCCCGCTTTATTCCCGGACTGTACTGACATGAGGCTTTCTTCCCCTTGAGCTTTATTCTACTTATACTGATATGAGGCTTTCTTCCTCTGGGCTTTGTTCCCTGACTGTACTGAATGTGGGCTTTATTCCCGAACTGTTGCGATGATGGTCCATTTCGAACCGTGCTCCATTTTCGGAGTGCCATTTTCGGCAAGTGAGATGATGGTCCATTTCCGAACCGTTGCTGATGAGAGATAGTCCATTTCCGAACCATGCCTGATATGAGAGTGGTCCATTTCTGAACCGTTACTGTAAGGTGGTTCATTCCCGAACCGTGACTGTGAGGTGGTCATTCCCGAACCGTTTTTCCATTCTTTGAGTGCCATTCCCGGCTTGTTCATTCTTGAACTGTCCATTCCCGGACCATATCTCCATTCTCGGAGTGTCATTTCCGACTTGTTCATTCTTGAACTGTGCTCCATTCTTGGATTGCCATTCTCGGCTTGTTCATTCTTGAACTGTCCATTCCCGGACTATATCTCCATTCTCGGAGTGCCATTCTCGGCAGAACTGATCTGATGTAATATGGGCCTCGCCCCCAGATTGCCATACCCGGCAAGACTGATACTGATGTAATGTGGGCCTCGACCCTGGGACTCATTCCCAAAACTGAGTTTGATGTGGGCCTCGACCCTGGGACTCATCCCCAAAACTGATGTTGAAGTGGGCCTCGGCCCCAACTGCTACTGACATGGGCCTCGCCCCCAGATTGATGCTGATGTGGGCCTCGACCCTTGGGACTCATCCCCAAAACTGATTGCTGAAGTGGGCCTCGGCCCCAACTGCTACTGTCATGGGCCTCGCCCCCCAGATTGATGCTGATGTGGGCCTCGACCCTCGGATTCATTCCAAAATTTTGCTGATGCGGGCCTCGGCCCTGGGATTCATCCCCTGGATTCATTCCAAAATTCTGCTGATGTGGGCCTCGACCCTGGGATTCATTCCAAAATTTTGCTGATGCGGGCCTCGGCCCTGGGATTCATTCCCTGGATTCATTCCAAAATTCTGCTGATGCGGGCCTCGACCCTGGGATTCATTCCCTGGATTCATTCCAAAATTCTGTTGATGTGGGCCTCGACCCTGGGATTCATTCCTTGGATTCATTCCAAAATTCTGCTGATGTGGGCATCGGCCCTAAACTGATATTGATATGGGCCTCGCCCCCAGACTGATACAGATACGGGCCTCGCCCCTGTGACTCATTTCTGAAATTGCTGACATGGGCCTCAACCCGGGATTCATTCCAACACTCTAACGATGTGGGCCTCGACCCTGGGACTCATCCCCAAAACTACTACTCATATGTTACTGATTCTGGTTGTCTTGTCTTTGCCGTTTTCTCTTTTCTCTTCTGAAACCTGTTATTACAAACAGAACAAACACAAAAGGGATGCAAAATGTGTTACGTGTATGCATGCATGCATGATTGGGTTTCCTATCCCATTGAGCTAGGTCTTCTGCCAGTACTCTTGGTGGCTGCTTGGTCTTTTGACAAGTCTGTCATCTTCCCTAACCAACATGCATCTATGATGGCTTTTAAATCAAAAGGGAGTTAACATGGTGCATGTATGCATGAGGTGCATGTGATACATGTGATGCATGTGATACAAGAAATATATCAACTCTTTAAAATTTGCACACAAATCGGCCCATCATCATTTTAGAAGTTTTTGGGCTAACTGCCATAGGAGTGGACTCGTCCCAGTTTAAATGGCCCAACGAGTTCACATCTCATGACAAGGAGTTCAATTAAATCCAAATGGTAATGTTCCGAACACAAGCACAAAGAAAGATAATGCAAACATACAACAATAATTTCTACAATGGCTCATCAACATTTCAGAAGCTTTTGGCCTAATAGTCATAAGGTACGAACTTGCCCCAGTTTAAATGGCCCAACAAGCCCGCATTTCTGACAATAGTCCAACTGCATCCAAATGAGGATGGTCCACAAGCACATACTCAAGAAAATAATTGCTATTTTAGCCAACCCGGTCTATGGGTGGGTTAGTAAGAGTATAGACAAAGGCTCTCACCGGCGAAGGATGGCCCACAACTAGGTCTCCCCACTCAAGGGTTCGAGCAACCAAGTGAGCGCACCATTTTTTATACACTAAGGTACGTGCCAATGAGCTATGGTGTGTGACGGACTGTCAAATAGATTTCCCGTTGTAGATCCCCCAGAGGGAAGGTGGAGCGAGGCTCACTTAAATACCCAAGCCTCTTAGGCTCTTATCGCTTGTTGTCAGGAATAAACAACGAGTCCTCCAAATTAGTCCATCACAAAGGCTACGAGTAGATGGCCATATAGGTGCCCTCACAGCTTTTCCTTCTAGAAAGGTAGTAAGTGAAGGAGGACACCAAACCATTACCTAGCCTCAAAGTGCCCTTGATTAAACCCCCACTTTATCCACTATAGACATGGTCAATTAAAACATGAATCCAAACATTACAAGACAATATTTCGGGGCCAACTTTACATCCCCAGTGGAGTCGCCAGACTGTGGGACACAGGACCTGGGGCGACGCCGTTCCTAGGCTCGCGGCCTAGATGGGAAGAATTACATAACATGGAGTCGCCACCCGGTGTGAACCGGGACAAAGATTTAAGGCCGCACTCACCTCTCGCAAGGGAAGACCTCAAACCGTTGGGTTCGGAATGGTCCCTTACTTATGTCACTTGTAATAAAAAGGATTTATATAATAATTTAACCAGGCTTAAATAACATTTATTTCCAAGAATATCATGCTTCTAAATTCATATGCATACCTCAACAAGTTCATCACAACATGCAACGTCACATGGCAATCTCATGAACATATTTCAATCCTATGTTATGGAAAACTAAGAACAACATAATCATGCTTGAATACAAATCTCATGAACCTATTAACCAAATAACATGCTAGCAACCTAATCATGCTTGAATACAAATAATACAGTTGGCTATATAACACAAGAAAGATCAACCAAGAGGCAATTATGCATGAATATGATAAGACAGACTCGGTTCAGTGTGTGCGCGTTCGTGTAGCGTTCGTAAACGCGTTCGAACGGAAATGAGATAGAATGCTCGCGTTCGAGTAGCGTTCGTAAACGCGTTCGAACGGAAATGGAACAGAATGTTCACGTTCGTATGGCGTTTGTTAACGCGTTCGAACGGAAATGAAACAGAATGCTCACGTTCGTATGGCGTTTGTTAACGCGTTCGAACGGAAATGAGACCTGATGCATGATAAGGCGAAATGTATACGCGTTCGAATTGCGTTCGTGAACGCGTTCGAACGGACACGGACCTGATGCATGAAATGGGCAAAAATGCATAAACATCAAAATAAATGGGGGCGCGGCGAAGTACTGCCGTAAAGGTGGCCTTATGGGGGCTCTTGATCTCTCAAAGAGAGGACCTTTCGACCAACATACTAAGCCCATGCGCGTCACATCACATCATGCATACAAACACAAAGACAATCATACTATCCTAAGTATGTTCGATTGAACGTGTCTTGCATCCAACCGAACACACATCAACCGGCGCGGCAAAGCATCGTGGTAAAGGGCTTTAACCCCTCCCCATAGGGGATCTCACATCGCACTTACTAAGCCCATGCGCTCGATTGAGTCATGCATAAATAAGCAACATGCAGAATTTTAAATGACAAAAATAAATACATAAAAGCAACACAAAACAAGAGAATGTGCCGTTTACTCAAGTGGTACGTGGAGTTGTGTCCCATGTACAGACCGCACTACCGTCCATTCGGATTCGGCTACGGAATTTACGTCTGGGTTTCCATCCTATATACCACAAGAGACGACACTCTTCCATTTCATTCAAGCCACAACATGCTTCCATAAACGACTCTCATGCGAATAGAATGCAATAATAATAATAATAAAACGAATATAAACTAATGAAAAGGTACCCTCAGGTCTAACCTTTTAAATCATCTCTCGGATGTACGGTACACGATCGTCGGAAGGGGGGGTGCTCCGCAACTCTCCTGGTTCACTGGTTCACTGTTCTCGTTCGTTGTCTTTACTGATTTGCTTGCGGCTCCAACTCCGTTCTGCTCCTATTTCCTCTTTATCTTTTGCTTACTGTTTTTGGGTGTCTTCTTCCTGTAGTTTTTATGTGTGTTGTGTATGAGTTAGAGACTAGCTAACTAGGGTTGAGAAGGTTGGTGAAGGGTTCTTTTTATAGGCAAAGGGTTGGGTTTGACAAGGAAATGGATTTGATTTGGTTTGGTTAAGGGAAGTCAAAGATTTGATTTGGTTTGGTTAAGGGAAGTCAAAGATTGAGGGGGGACAAATCTTGGCTAGATAGGGAAGGTTGAATATTTGATTGGCTTGGATTAGGAATACAATTTTTTAGATTTGGGAATAATCTTATTAGATTGGGAATAATCTTATTAGATTGGGAATATAATTGGTTGATTGATTTTAACTTGGTATGATTATATTTTGATTTAGTGTGTGATTTGTTTAATTTAGGCATGATTTTAGTTTAAGTTGGTAATTGTTTATTTTATGTTTGGTATATGTTTTATTTAATCATTTAATTAATTTAGTTATTATATTATTTAGTTAATGTTTTAATTAATATTTATTTATTTAAATTGGGATGTGTTTTATGGGCTTTGGGGGGCTAATTGGGCTGGATGAGAGGCTAGCAGCAAAACCAGATTTACCGACACCGTTCGAACGCTTCCTCGAACGCGACACGAACGCCCGCAATCCGTTTGACGTTCGAACGTAAACACGAACGCAGCACGAACGAAAACAGTGAACCTTGTTTATTCTGAATTTCCCATTCCGATGTCCGTTTCCCGTGACCTCGGTGACTTAAAAGGTAGTTGTCTCCAAATAAGACTCCTCATCGGGTTTATGTGTAAAAATGCAGTGCCTACAAGGGGCTCCGCAGACCCACACGCAAACAGAGAGGCAAAGTCCTCAAACACCAAAAGCAGCCCACGAGCTAGAGAAGACTGCACACGCAGCCAAGGAAAACCCACACACCACATAACAAACAAGCAGCAGAAGCCCACAAACCGAAACACGAGCGACAGGCTGTCGAAAGCCTCAAGCAACCCAGAAAAGCCCACTCTATCCTTCAGACAGCCAAACACAAGGGCAAGACAAGCCCACTCGCTAGAGAAACACGAGCAGGCCCACTTATGAGAAAATGGACCCTAGCAAACAAATGAATTAGCAGACCACACAAAAGCCCATTAGAGCCACCAACGAAAGCAATTGCTCCCACAGAAAAAGCCGCCCTCAACAAAAACAAACCATCAGCCCACGTGTGCCGGAAAAGTGGAAACACAACCGACTAAAGCACAAAGCAAAACCAACAGACCAAAACAAAGCCACCAGCCCATTCGCAACCTTCAACACGTGATCGAAAGCGGGAGCCTGCAGTCGAGATCGACAGCCCAAAAACCGAAAGCAAAACCCATGTGCTCCTATACATGCACAAGAGAAAAGCCCAGCAAACCAGCTTCCTGGTCATGCACCCTAAAACCATCACAGAAAAAAAGAGCCCAACATACAAAAACGGCCTTGAAAGTCGACAATTAAACCCAACCGCAGCAGAAAAAACCTCAACAACCCACATCGCCTATTGAAAACCACACCAAACCAAAAGCCGAATCTTCATAGAAAGATAACTAATAATCCCCTAGCAGATCCATCATCAGAAGAACTAGATACGACACTCCACAAATTTTACAAATGCTCAAGCAAACAAAGCCCCACATATTATTCCAGAGGGGTCATTTTGATCCTTTTTATCTTCCAGCACCATAAATTGGTGCTGGAAAGCAAGATAGAAAAGGGTCAGCCTGGGGGGCGGAGCCCCTTCCTCATTTTACCCTTCTTCTTTGGCCTTTGGAGCCTAAGATTATAGGCATCAGTTTTAGGGGTACAACCCTCTGCTTTATCATCAGAAGAATTTGGTGAGGACATCCGGACTTTATCAGCCCATGAATCACATAAAGTTCCAACCGCATGAGCTTTTTCTTTCCCTTTAGTCACAATATTGTTCTTACTCTTTGGAGTTGTGAATACTTTCTCTATGCCGCTACCTAAAGAGGACACTTCACCTTCCTCATTTGTTATAGCAGCAGTATCACCATTAGTCACTAAATTTTCCAATTGAGGAGCAAGAGAATTTAACTGATTTTTCCCCATTTTGTTCACAGATAATCCTTCCATATCATCAGTGTTCAAAGCCACGGAATTTGGCTCGCATTGCTCCCAGCTTGCTGTTTTCAGCCTGCTTTTATCCAGCATGTCTGCTAGCTCCTTGGGGAACTCTATAATTGCATCCTGCTTAGGAACAGAGTCGGCAATCTCATTGACAGTTGCTTGTAAAGCAGCCACTATAGTCACTATTTCAGCAATCCCTTCTTCATAAACTTGCGGGTCTTTTAATGGAGCCATGTCATCCGAACCATAGGAAGATTCCCCTCGCTCCATTATCCTACTTTCACCACCAATCGCTCCATTTGGGCTTCCCAAGCCAATGTCCTTATTTCTCATAGAATCAGCAGAGTTTATTGGCTTAGTGATTGATTCCAGCGCATCAATTAAACCTAATTTCGTTTCTTCAGGCTTCTCTTCTTTAGCCATTTGATTCGGATCCACCTTACTCGGTCTGTCCATCTCACAGATGTGTCCATATACGCAGCATTTTGGACACCGTTTCGGCTTCCATTCATAGTCAACTCCGATACGGAGTGGAACACTTGAAAGCTTGCACTTCAAAATGAAATTGTGCACATACGGCTTACTAGCATCAACTTTAAAGACATACGGCCACATACGGCCACACCCAAGGTTCACCTAGGCTTCCCCCCCTAAGGAGGTTTTAAAGACATTGCACATGTCTCACCAGTATACGCACTTAGCGCTTGAGTTGTCACACCCCCCTCTAAAATCCATCTTAAGAGGAGTTTTCAGGAACTCTTCCGGGCATTCAGTAAACCACCATATAAGCGACTTGGTTAAAATCTCGTCCCTAAACGAGCTCGTCTTGATGGGTTTCCAAACAACCCCCACTTTAGCGGAAAAGACCCAAAAGTGGGCCTACTGCCAAAATCTCCCGACAAATCTCGAAATCCAACTCTGGGGCTGAAGTTTTCCCAGTACAAGTGACCATAAGATTCACTTTGGAACTTGGTCCCACTCGATTCGACACCCCGGGTCCTTAGCTCCTTCACAATGCACTAAATTAGGCTAACGACTAGCGGCAAGCTAGCATATCTCAAAATCTCCCGCCAAACTTCAGAACGGGACCCCACGGGTGAGAACTTCCTAGTACATCTACCCATAAGAGTTACTTAAGGCTTGGAGCAAGCTCAATCCGGCATTCCGAAATATAAGCTCCTTCACAACGCTGCACAACTAGGCCAGCTCCTAGCGGCAAGCGAGCACGTTTCTAAATCTCCAGGCAAACTTCCGAATATTGCCACACAAATGAAATATCTCCAGTACAAGGTCATATAAGAGATACGTTTGACCAGGAACGAGCTTTATCTGATGTCCCGAGACATGGGCTCATTTGTAAAGCGACTACACGTCCTAGTCTGAAACTAGGAACGTGACATTCTCCCCCACTTCATTTATCGTCGTCCTCGACGATGGAATAACTTGAGGGTTAGGATAATAACGTCCTCCCCCACTTCATTCAACGACATTCTCAACAATGGCAACTCAAGTTGTATCTGTCACGAATCTCTCTCGATCTTTATGGATAGGGCACACAAGGAAGACATTGAAACCACATTCGTATGTTAATGAAGGGAATCACATGTCTATGTTAGCCACATTATCCAACTCTATATTGAATTGGGCACAAAATATCTAAACACAACAGCATCATATACGCTTTCGTATATAAGTCTCGGTTTCTGATATAATGGCTCAACTTTGGCACTTGGCACATACTTACACTTTTTGTTGAAATCTCCAACTTCTGTAACATGCCACAATATGAGTTTGATATTATCTCCATACATGTTTGGAACCCTTTGATTCCCGTACATGTTAAGATTATCAACTCCACACATTGATCATACAACTTCCAAGATTCACCCCATCACATTATGTAGAGCAACTCTTTACACTCAGTTGTGTATTGGTTTATGTGTCCAGACTCAGTTGCTACTCCATACAATCTCTCATGCATGGGTGCGTCTGACTCGGTCACCACTTCCATACACTTTCTTACGTGTGAGTCTCCATTTCCGTAAAGCATTAAGGTCTCATTTGTTGTAAGCTTGATCAGGTTGTTTGCTCACTTCGCATTGGTTCCTTATTTACCTTTTTGTCTCCAATGGCACGACGTAGTTCACGGGGTTTGCGTTGTTCGATAGCTTCTCCTCCTCAACCTGGTCTCTTACTTGCCTTTTCCTCCAGATGCTTGATGTAGTCTTCAGGGTTGGAGTAGTACATATCAGTTGTTCTCTTCACCCTGGTCTTCTACTTACCTTTTTCCTCCAGGCGCTTGACGTAGTCTTCGAGGTTGGAGTTGTACACGATCAGTTGTTTTCTTCACCCTGGCCCCCTGCCTACCTTTCACTCAAGGCGCTCGGCGTAGCCCACTGGGTATCACGAAGACAAACACCCACGATCCATTAGCCTATGGTGGAGCTAATTTCTCTTCGGTCTTCTCTGGAGCATTGCACAATCTTCATTTTGGATAGCAAAAGGTACTATCATTTCAGCAACAACTGTCTCGTGCTCATACTCAACTCAAGGTCACTTGCTTTATCACGAGCTTCTCCATTATTTTGATTTCTACCTTTTGTATATGTAAGGTTATCATCTGCATGACCACTCTAGATCATCTCAACACATTACTCTTTGGGCATCTAGCCCAGTATTTCATTCCACGAGCATTCTCCACACTACCCTTGATTCTATATTAAGGTCATTTCGAGATCTCCTCGGAGTTTAAATTCACTTTCTTAAAGTACTCGACATACTCAAGCTCCATCCAGAACCAAAATTATATATTTGGCTTGTTACTCGTATAATTTGAATACACATTCTCATTACGACTAATCATAGTCGCACTATGCCACTAGCATTCTCAAAGTCACAATACACTTTGTTGTTCTCTTACGAGACCGCATACACATTTCTCATTGTTGCTAAACATATGCAACTATTACTTAATGTTTATACTTTTCACAAGGCATTCTGCCTTTTTGGTATAGCTCATTATATAACCAACATGATGGCTATCGCATCTCATAAGGGTTTTTGGAGATACCTGACTCACTTCAGGCCCCCTCCCCCACTTTAACTTTAGCCTATCTCGAGGCATCACGCTTTTGTTAGCGTTCCCACTCACGAGAGTCCACACAACACATTACTCGTAGCCTTGAACTGAAGGCATTTCCTCACACGAGGATTCACGAAACTCATACTCACAGCCTAACAAGGGCTTTTCAATATTTCTCACATGAACCATCGGGTTCACCGTAGGTTCCCAACATTGCCTCACCCGAGAGGACTTTACTCATCTCGGCTCTCCATCAAGTTTTGTCAACTTTCTCATGACACGTATATGTGTGTCAATATCGCATCGTCACCATCATGGTGTAAATCGCACATCACAAATGTCTCTCACACCTTCACGGTGTTTAACCCATATACTTGTCTCTCGTAGACAAGTTTCTCATCCATTTCGGGTCTCTCTTGAGCATTTTAGCTACACCCGAGCCAACCTCATATGAACTAGCACTTATCGTGTGCTCTCATATCATTTCGCATCGGTCCACCATATTGGGGTTTTACCTTTCCCCGTGCGTACTATTGCGCACTCTCACAGCTTCCCTCGAGCCATTTCTCTATCGAGGCTTCACACTAGCCTTACGATATTCACATCGTCCCAATAACATCCATTTCCTATTTGCACACTGTAGGCATTGCATTTTCGCATGTGAAACCCAATGAGGAGTCTTATTTGGGACAACTACCTTTTAAGTCACAGAAGTCGCGGGAAACGGATATCGGAAGGGGAAATTCAGAATACACAAGCTCACAGATAATCTTAAGAATAATCACATTTAACTACACTAAGAACCCACACAACTTGGAATAGTTCTTTGAAAACGTTAAAACAGATGGCCCGTGCAGTGAGCAGCAGGACCGAGGCCGAATAGGAGCAGAACGGAGTTCGAACCGAAAGCAAAACGGCAAGGCAGTGAGCTAGGACGCTGAACCAGTGAACCAGAAAAGTTGCGGAGCTTTCCCCCCTTTTCGATATTCGTGGAACGCGAGTCCGAGAGACAACTTAAAAGGTTAGACCTGAGGGTACCTTTCACACTTGTTTTCCTTTCCCGCATTATTTATTAAGTATTACTTGTATGATTGTAATGTTGAAATGTGTGTTGTGGTCTTTGAGTAGATAAACATGTATGAATCATGAGATATAATATGTTGTGGGTATTGGATGAATGAGAGATGTGTCAACTCTCGCGGTATATAGGATGGAAACCCGGACATAAATTTCATAGCCGATTCCGAATGGACGGTAATATGATCTGTACTCGGGCCACAACTCCACGTACCGCTTGAGTAAAGGCACCATCTCTCTTTCGTTGTGTTGCTTTTTTTATTTAGTTTTCTTTACTTAAGTTCAATATGTTGCTTATTTATGCATGATTCAATCAAGCGCATGGGCTTAGTGAGTTAGTCCAAAGGTCCTCCATTTGGGAGACAAAGAGCCGAAAAGGCCACCTTTGTGACACTACTTCGCCGCGCCGGTTGATGTGTGTTCGGTTGGATGCGAGATACGTTCAATCGGGCATACTTAGTTTGATATTATTGATTTTATCTTTTATGCATGGTTCAATCAAGCGCATGGGCTTAGTAAGTGGAATGAAAGATCCCTTATGGGGAGGGGTTAAAACCCGTTACCACGATGCTTTGCCGCGCCGGTTGATGTGTGTTCAGATTGGATGTAAGATGTGTTCAATCGGGCATACTTGGTTGGTAGGAGTGGTTCTATTTTTGTATGTGTGATGTGACGCGCATGGGCTTAGTACGTTGGTCTAAAGGTCCTCTCTTTGAGAGATCAAGAGCCCCAAAAGGCCACCTTTACGGCAGTGCTTCGCCGCGCCCCTTTATTTTGTGTTTATGTATTGCATCCCATTTCATGCATCAGGTCCGTGTCCGTTCGAACGCGTTCACGAACGCAACTCGAACGTGCATACATTTTGCCTTATCATGCATCAGGTCTCATTTCCGTTCGAACGCGTTAACAAACGCTATACGAACGCGAGCATTCTGTTTCATTTCCGTTCGAACGCGTTTACGAACGCTACTCGAACGCGAGCATTCTGTTTCATTTCCGTTCGAACGCGTTTACGAACGCTACACGAACGTACACACACTGAACTGAGTCTGTCTTATTATGTTCATGCATAATTGCTCTTGGTTGATCTTCTTATGCAATATGTTAACGTATTACAATTCATATGCTTATGTCATGATAACATTTGAGTATTGTTCCTTACGGTATATCGGATGGAAACCAGACATAAATTCCGTAGCCGATTCCGATGGACGGTTAGTGCGGTCTGTACTTGGGCTACAATTCCACGTACCGCTTGGAAAGATGCCATATGTGTGCTTGTATGGTTAATATGTGTGCTTGTTTTTTTTCCTGAATGTGATATGCAAATATGTTAATGTATTACAATTCATATGCTTATGTCATGATAACATTTGAGTATTGTTCCTTGCGGATATATCGGATGGAAACCCAGACATAAATTCCGTAGCCGATTCCGAATGGACGGTTAGTGCGGTCTGTACTTGGGCTACATTCCACGTACAGCTTGGAAAGATGCCCATATGTGTGTTGTATGGTTAATATGTGTGTTTGTGTTTTCCTGAATGTGATATGCAAATAAAGTTATATGTTCATTGCTATCTTGATATATGTGAGGCATGCAATTTTAAGTATGAAATATATGTGAAATGCGTACATAAGTTTTATTTTGTACATGAGAATTTAAAAGCATGATACTTTTGGAAATAAGTGTTACTTAGGCTTAATTAAATTATTACATAAATCCTTTCATTACAAGTGACATAAGTAAGGGACCATTCCGAACCCAACGGTTTGAGGTCTTCCCTTGCGAGGGGTGAGTGCGGCCTTAAATCTTTGTCCCGGTTCACACCAGGTGGCGACTCCATGTTATTAATCCTTCCCAACTAGGCCGCGAGCCTAGGAACGGCGTCGCCCAGTTTCTGTGTTCCACAGTCTGGCGACTCCACTGGGGATGTGAGAATTGGCCCCGAAATATGTCTTGTAATGAGTGGATTTATGTTTTAATTGGCCATGTTATAGTGGATAAGTGAGGGTTTAATCAAGGGCACTTTGAGGTTAGGTAATGGTTTGGTGTCTTCCTTCACTCACTACCTTTCTAGAAGGAAAAGCTGTGAGGACACCTATATGGCCATCTACTCGTAGCCTTTGTGATGGACTAATTTGGAGGACTCGTTGTTTATTCCTGACACGAAGCGATAAGAGCCTAAGAGGCTTTGGGTACTTAAGTGAGCCTCGCTCCACCTTCCCTCTGGGGAATCTACAAGGGAAATCCATTTGACAGTCCGTCACACACCATAGCTCATTGGCACGTACCTTAGTGTATAAAAAAGGGTACGCTCACTTGTCGCTTGAACCCTTGAGTGGGGAGACCTAGTTGTGGGCTATCCTTCGCCAATGAGAGCTTTATCCATACTCTTGCAAATCCACTCATAGACCGTTTGTATGGTTAAAGTAACAATTATTTCCTTGAGTATGTGCTTGTGGACCATCCTCATTTGGATGCAGTTGGACTATTGTCAGAAATGCGGGCTTGCTGGGCCATTTAAACTGGGGAAAGTTTGTATCTTATGACAATTAGGCCCAAAGCTTCTGAAATGATGGTGGGCCACACGGTAGTTATTATTATGTTATGTTTGCGTTATCTCCCTTCTATGCTTATGTTTGGGAACATCATCGTTTGGATCCATTTGGACCATTTGTCATGGAATATGGGCTTGTTGGGCCATTTAAACTGGGACAAGAACGTATTTCATGGCTATTGGGCCGAAGGCGTCTAAGTGTTGGTGGGCCACATTGTGCTTGTTTTCGGAATATTATCATTTGGATTTAGTTGGGCTCTTTGCCATAAGACATGAACTCGTTGGGCCATTTAAACTGGAACGGGTTCACTCTTATGACAGTTGTCCCAAAAGCTTCTAAAATGATAATAAGCCGATTTGTTTGGAATTTTATTTAATTTAGTATGTTATATGTTACATACATCTCATGCATCCATATATCATGTTAACACCGTCTATGTCTCAAAAAGACAACATAGATACCGTTTGGGTTAGAGAAGGGACAAGGCTCACTAAAAGAACAAGTATGAGTGAATCCGATAATGAGGTGTCCCGTATGGATCAGTTAGAGAATGGTCTCGCCAAGATTACTGAACAGTTGCAGGCTTTGACTACTGCTATGGCTGGTTTAGCTGGGTCTCGTGCCGGGGTTCATTCTGGGGATGTGAGGCAAGAGGAATCTCCAAACAGATTGGGGGATGATATCCCCGCTTTTGATGATGATATGGCAGAGTACGCAGCAGGCAGAGTATCTGGGTCTCAGACAGAGTTACAGAAACTTCGGGATCAGGTTGAGTCAGTTACCCGCAAGATGAGGGGTAAGAATGAGGATTTGCTGGATTATGACACATTGACTTTTGAGGAACAGTTGCCTGCACAGTTCAAGATGCCGGATATGGCTAAGTTCAACGGGAATGGGGATCCGAGGGTGCATCTCCGACAGTTTGTATCAGTCATGAGTTCAGTTGGCTTATCTCAGCGCCAGGTACAGAAAATGTTTGGAATGTCGCTTGAAGGAGCTCCCGTGGTATGGTACCACAGTTTGGAGAAGAAAGTGAAGGAAGATTGGAGGGAGTTAGCTGATGCTTTCCTGAAACAGTATGTCACTGACTTGGAGATCGATTTGTCACTCCGTGATCTGGAGAATGTTAAGCAGAAAGCGGAGGAGAGTTTTAAGGAGTATGTGGACCGGTGGAGGGGTCAGTTATTGAAAATGCAGACTAGGCCTTCGGAGAAAGATCAGATCAAGATGATTATCAAGGGCACCAAGCCCTCCATTTATGGCAAGTTGAGGAGGATGACCTCCATGATTGCAGACTTTCGGCAGTTGAGGGAAACTGTCATGGATATTGAGGAAGAAGAGGCCGAGAATATAAATTTCTATGGTCTAAACAGGAGGCCCATTGGGGGAACATCGGGAACAAAGCCCGTTTCTGCTGAAGTTACTGCTATCCGGAACAGGCAGTTTTCCAACTTGGGAAGGCCCCTGTCTAAGGTGCTAGAGAAATTGAAGAGGCAAGGGCTTTTGAAACCCTTGGATACCAAACCATTACCCAATCCCCTACCACCACATTTTAACCTAAGC
>SKCR01021489.1:0-17864 GCA_019454045.1 Zanthoxylum bungeanum | reverse complement strand
GGCATTGCATGGTGATAGTGTGCATTACACTCAAGGCTTTGCATGGAGTTTGAGTTTTGACACTCTAAGCCATTGCATGGTTTATGTCATAGATTTATTATTAATTTAATAAATTATAACATAAATATAAATTGATTTTTGGTAAAACAAAATTAATTAAGACTTTACACAAAATCTCTCTTCTCTCTCAAATTGCCGAGAACTCCATTGACAAGGGCAAGGAAGATTTGATCTTCTATTTCTCCATTTTTGCTAGCACAAGCAATGGATCAAAAGAGGTGATAGGGAAACCATCAAAGAGCTTGGAATACAAAAGCTTGGAGCTTCAAGTCTTCTTCCTCCTCTTGGCCGAATCTTCCACAACTTGGAGCTTCTACTACCATTTGATCATCTTCTTCATCAAGATATTGTAAGTATGATTCCGCCGCATACTTCATGTTTATATATATTCTTTATAGTATTTCACATGCTTAATCTTTGTTTGGGACATATTATAGAAACCAACACCTGGGGTATGGGTTTCTGATCTCACCTCATAAAGATGTCAATCTTATTGAGGAATACGAACTGACTACATGTGAGGAAGTGATACAAGGTATCGACTCCCTATTATGGCAAAGTGCCATGAGTCCGAAATGGATTCCATGTATAACAACTATGTTTAGACACTAGTTGTTGTACCGCAAGGCATTGTGCCTATTGGTACTATATAAGTCTTCAAGGAAGACATACATGGATGGCAACAAACCAACGTACTAAGCTAGGCTTGTAGCGAAAAGGTATCGTTATCAACATTGTGTTGATTACAATAAAACCTTTTACCTGTTGCCATGGATAAATCCATTTGGATAATGCTTGCCGACGCTGCATGTTTCATTCATGAAATATAACAGCTGAACGTCAAAATCGCTTTCCTTAAACGGAAACCTTTTTAGGGGATGTTTATAACATCCTGACGGTTTTGTCGTACAAACAATAGCAAATAAGATTTGCAGGTTATTCGATCCATGTTTGGATGGAATCAAGCATTAGGTTCTTGGAATTATCGTTTTGATGTAATCATAATAGTGTATGATTTGATTCAAAACGAATATGATTCTTGTGTAATAAGGAGGTTAGTGGGAGGCATTGACAATGATGTCCTAATTAATGATGATATGTCATTTCTTGGAATGATATTCCCATATTACGATCGGTGAAAGCTTGGCTTTCATTAAATTATCCGTAGAATTCTTGGGAGTAACAACCTTATTCTAGGAATAAAGATCTACTGAGTTAGATCTATAGGTTATTGACGCTCTGCGAGAACTCGTACATTGAAAAATGTACGCAACCTGGTGTCGCATATGCTTTGAGCATATGGATTCACAAACAGGTCAATCCAAGTGATAGTCCACTGGATTGATATAAGAACATCCGTTGGTATCTTAGAGAACTAAGGATGATGTCTTAAACTATGGAGAAGGAGAAATTGAAGTAACTGAGATCACTGCTGCAAGCTTCCTAACCGATAAAACAATTGTACTATACAGTTTGAATAACGGAACAGTGAGCTGGAAATCTTCCAAGCAAGATACTGTTACCGAATAAACAACAAATGCGGGTTATTGCTGCGGCTGAGGCAGCAATAGAAGCCATATGGGTCATTAACAAATCTAATTATTAGATATAGTTATGTTAGTAGTTGAGCTAGGCTACAGCGCAGACTAAAGAATTAATGGTCTCATTAACGATCTAGATATATACTTCGACTATTCATCTGATTCATTCGGATCATACATCGTGGTGATGTGATGATCGAATAAATGCATCAGACGATAATAATACAAATCCGCTGACGAAAGCTTTTCCTCAGCAGTTTGAGCGAACCGTACATAGTTCGGGTGTAAGACACTCGAGTGACTGGCTATAGGCCAAGTGGGAGATTGTTGGACAATTATGACCCATAGCGTCACTATTTGTACAGATCATGGTGTTGTTGTACAAATTAACTATGTGACAAAGAGATTGCACTCTTATCATTTGTGATTAGATCACCTAGATGTATAAATGATAGAGGTCCATATGATTAGTTCCTGGATTGAGATGATATGAGACAGTATCAATCCACGAAGGATTATCATTAAATATCCATAGTCGTAGTATTATCGAGACTGGACATCGATAATGCGGAATAGACTAGTATTACACTTGTGCGTGTTATGTGAGATCATAACGGCATAGTTCTCATATATTTGGGTATAGGATACTCATGCAAGTGTAATAGGAGGTTATGTTTTACCGATGGTACGAAAACAGCTTCGCTCTGGATAGACCCCTCGGAATTCCATTGGTAGTATGACTATCTGTCTATGGAAGTCCGATATCAGGGTAGGTGTATTTGGTCTTAACCTGAGACTTGCATCGCTAATACTTGCGACAATCGGTATGCTTTAGTTTTGGTCGTCCGGGGCTTTAACCAGTTCTGTGTACGCCTCTACTGGGTATATTGAGAATCGTAGTGTATTGGGTGTGATGTCAAGACGGAAGTATCACTCCAGTCATAGTGGAGATGATGTCACGTAGGATACGGTACTAGTGCTCTTAAGTACGGGATATTATGACTAGGTCATGTGTATCTGATAATAGAGACTAGTTACCAGACATTCGACATGTGCTTCGTACGAGGCAGACACATTCCAGCCCCAGGACTAGCACGTGACAATCCGATACTGGATCGCAATACGCAATACTACGTATACTACGCATGACATAGATTATATATTCCAGTAAGAATATTTCTGGAGAATTGGGTAGGCACGGTGCTTTGCTAGAAGCCAACCATGTCTTGTAATCGATAAGCACGTGGTACGAGGTACGCACGTATTCGGATAATCCGATGACCGTATTTACTGCCAACATATCTAGGGATCTCTTGGGTCGCTTCCCAAAGATTCACCGATGACAGTTGATTTAATTAGAATTAATTTGGGATTAATTAAGAGAGAGAATTAATCTGGGATTAATTAAGAGAGAAAATTAATCTGGGATTAATTAAGATGGAGAAAATTAATCTAGGATTAATTGAGGTATTATTTAATCTGGGATTAAATGTGTTCGGAAGAGAGAGAACGGGATTAATTTGGAATTAATATATAAATTTAATAGTTAAATTTGATTTTTCTATTTAATTTATTCGTATGGGCTAAAATTAATATATTGGATATATTAATATGAATTGGATTTCATTACGGAATTAAATTCGGACTTTAATACGAACGAACGAATTAATTTAGAATTAATTCATAAACGACATTCGTAATATATTTGCGAGGCATCGTTATTTAATTAAATTAGATTTAATTATTTAGCGACGAAAGTTCGTTTAATCGGATTTAACGGAATCGAGCCGCGGCAAATGTTCGTAGAGACATTTGAATTTTGAATTCAAATGTGGGGCCCACTTCACATGTGGTAGTTGGGAGGGTAGTTGGCATTTATGCCAAGCCACCCACCATCCAACTACCTTGGAATGGTTTTGGTGAAACCATTTACCCAACTACCTTGTTTAGGTAAAAGGGTAAATTGGTTTTACCTAAAACTCTTCTCTCTCTCTTCACTTGTGTATGCATCACACAAAACACAATATGGAACAAAATGGAAACCCTAAAATCCTCTCATATGGGCGTGAGCTTCATCATCTATTCTCTTTGATTTTGTTGCAAGATCAAATTAGCTAGCACTTGGAGAAATCAACTAAGGTGATAGAGAATGAGCTTCATCATCTCTTCTCTTTGATTTTGTTGCAAGATCAAATTAGCTAGCACTTGGAGAAATCAACTAAGGTGATAGGGAAACTACTTCAAGAGTTGGAATCATCACTTAAAGCTTGGATCTTGGAGATCTCTTCTCAAAATTTTAAAGCTCAAATCCGTTCATTGTAAGTATATTCCGCAACTTATTTTGAATTTATGAACACCTTTACATGCTTATTAGAGCCTTGGCATGTTCTAGGAACACTAACATAGACACTTTCCATACCCTAGGTCAATAGGTGGGTATACAGTGAGGCGAGGGACCGTATCATAAGTAAATCACATACATAATGGGTATATATATATATTTCCTTCTCATATGGGGGCCTTGGCATGTTGCTAGATGTCAACCTTGGTCATTGAAATCGAACGACCATCTGATCAGAGGATAATTTATGTTCGATTAAATTATCACGATTCATTTCATGTCCAACTTGAGAGGAACCCAAAAGGTCACACAAAACAAAGTCGAAATCAATGTTTAACAGTGCACAATACATATTTAACAGCATATATGATTGCTATAGGAATTGTTCATAAATGGTTTAATATGTTTAATTATTGAACAGATCATTTATGAGGTTCCTCAGTGGCTTAGGGATTGGTGAATGACGATAGGGGCACTTTGGGAATTGGAATAAATAGATTAAAAAAATTAGTATTAATGTGAATAGTAATGTGTGAATAGTAATTTTTTTATTTTTGTTATTTGTTTTGAATTCCAATTCGGCTAAGATTAAATTGGCTTTTATCCCACATTGGATTCTTAATTAATTTTGTTATCTTTGGAGCACTATATAAACCCAAAGAATTCTTCACAAATTTTTACACCAAACCTTTCATATCTTGGGTTTATTTGGCAATTCTAAAGTTTAAGAGTAAGCCACTAATTTTGAGGATCCTTAAATCTAATTGACTAGAGGGACCTCGAGTTAAAAGTTTTGAGGTATTTTCCTAGGCTAGCACCAAGGGCAAAATACTCGTGCACTCAAGGCATATTCTTGCTGTTGAGTTTTGGCTTTGGTGTGTGCATCTTTGTATGCCACACACTTGGGTGGCTCTTTGGAACATGAAAGAGCTTGCTGAGTTCGAGAAAAGCTTTTAGATTGGAAGGAGGACTGGAGGAGTCTACGGTTCAAGTAAGTCTTTTTCTTTCTTTATTTTAATTATAGTTCTTATGATAGTTAGCATGTTTAGGTTTATATTCTTTGCATGTTTTATGAGTTTTATGCTTAGAATATATAGTAACATGTCTAGGCTTGTAGAATAATCAAAATAAATAGGTCTTGGGCAAAGGGAAAGCGGCATCATAATTTTATTTTTTCGCTGCGCACTCGCGGCTGCTTCCCAACATCTGATTGGCAAGTAAGTCTTCAGACTCTTTTATTTCACATCTGTCTGGTTTAGGAAGAAACATCTATGCTAAAAAGATAAGAGCTAAAAGAATGGGTGTTTGCTATAAATGTGCTCGCATGACATGTAATACTCGTTGTCGTTCTTTAGGAATAGTGTCTGATAATCTTGATCATAAAATTAATTTCATTAATGATGGCTTGAGTAAGGAGTCTTTGGATGACATATCTAAAAATCTTGAGACGTATTCTAATGGATATGTGTATCACGTAATTCGCATGTTATATATACAATTTTGTAAAGAAAAACAACAGTTCAGTCTTGGGAATCTGACTCTAAAATACCATGTTTCATAATTTATAAGAAAAATTGATGGGAAGTTTATCCCTGACGCATAGACGTCATTCAAACCGTTACTTTCTGTAAATATTATTTTCTATATGTATATATCTAATAATTGTGATTTGTTTTGTTATTTTCTTTTTTTTTTCTTCGACATGATCCAGACTTTTTGATTTTCATGATTTATTTTACTGTTTAGCTAATAATTGTCATTTCGCATGTACTAATGCTATTATTACTCATCATTTTTCAGGTGTTATAAATTCAACTCATCATTTTACTTTTGAAGGCATCCAGATTTGAGAAAAAAACATATAAAAATTGAAGCTACTTCAAGAAGACAAGTTGTAGACATCTGTGTGTTTTGCGGTACTAGTGTTGGTTCTAAACCAGAGTTCGTTGCAGCAGCACAAGAATTAGGTAGAGTCATAGCTGAAAGGAATATGTACTTAGTATATGGCGGTGGCAATCTTGGATTAATGGGGATCGTTTCAAGGGTTGTACAGGAAGGAGGCAGTCAAGTTCTTGGAATCATCCCAAAACCTTTGGCGGAGGCAAATCTTATAGGACCATCAAAAGGAGAAGAACTAATCGTTCCAGGTATGTCCGAGCGACTAGTGGAGATGATTAAACGTGCTGATGCTTTTATTGCTTTGCCAAGTGGCTTGAGTACGATAGATGAAATTTTTACAGTACTATCTTTGGCGAACCTGAACATACACCAAAAATAGATTGGACTAATTAACGCTGATGGATTTTATGATTTTCTTGGTGTGTTTCTTGATGATGCCCGGAGAAATGGTTTAGTGTTCAAGCCTGTGAACGACATCCTCTTCACTGCCAGAACTGCCCATGATTTAATTGACCAACTTTTAGCCTTTGAACCAAAATTGACCTTATCCTTTCCAAAATAAACTGGTCTGATAACGATCATGGTAAGAAGCGTCGGATAAATCTGGATCTTAACCGTTAATTTTCCTTTTAGATGTAGAATTTCAGCCAACGAGGTATTATCTTCTAAACTCTTCTTTTACTTTTTAAGACATCGGAGAAATGTCTCATTTAGGTTTGGGGGAGGGGAATAGTTGACTTGTATCTTATTTTTATTGTGTTATTTTTAGTCAAAAAATTCAAAAAAAATTCAAAATAATTATATAAAAATTAAAAAATATTTTTTATGTTTTTGTGTTTTTTTTAATTTGATTAATCAGGTGAAATTGGTGTGAGATAGCTGTGTAAGGAATTTCCACTCATGAGAAGTATCTCAACCTATTTCGGAACAAGTTAATTTTTATTTATTTCCTTTTGAATTATTTAATTTATGAATTCTCCATAAAACTGATTAAAATGAATCTTCATATGCTTAGTTGACAAGTATTATTAACATGCATGGTAACATACAACCATGAGATATATTTGAAAAGTTTGTAATATTCAGTGCTCTAGTTTTATTGATGGAAACATCTAAAAAGTAATGGAATAAAAAAAGAGGAATAAAAAGATAAAAAATGTGTTTATAAAAAAAAATCTGAGATCTGAGTCATTAAGTCCGTAGGGGTTTCTTAACACATAGTGCCCTAAAGCCAACTGGTTTGGGAGTCACTGGCCCAAAGCTCGCTGCATGGATAAAAGATGTTATAAAAATAAAAAGAAACATCTGGAATCTGAGTAATTAAGTCCATAAGGGTGTCTTAATACCTAGTGCCCTAAAGCCAAATGGTTTGGGAGTCACTAGCCCAAAGCTCGTTACATGGATTGAAGATGTTGCTTTCTTTGTTTAAAAAAAAAGAGGGAGAGAGAGAGAGATCTGAAATCTGAGTAATTAAGTTTGTAAGGGTGTCTTAACACCTAGTGTCCTAAAGTCAACTGGTTTGGTAGTCACTGACTCAAAGCTCGCTACATGGATGGAAGATATTGTATATATATAAAAAAGAAATTCCATTGCTAAAAAATGTGTGAATTATGATATAACATTGGGACAAAAATATTACTATTTTTTCAACTATACTTATGAATATTGTGGGCACAACGATTTGATTAATACCTTGTTGGTTGTGTATATGAAGAATGGTAAAATAATTGGAGAATTTACTTATTTGGTAATTTAGAAAGAAAGAAAACATCTACTAACTTGAATAAGAAGTTTCACTTGTTTAGTCACTAACTTGTTAATTCTCCTTTCTCTTGTCTTTTTACTTTTGTGTGCATTAGATTGACATTTGTGAGTATCGTCATTGTAAGCCCTCACGAGACTACAACTCGTCCACTAGGGACACCTAATGGTTTAAAGGCTTGTTGCATATGCTAAATGCAACTGTGATCCCTACAAAAGTGGTTTAGTTTAATTTTAATTGTTTATTGTATTTTATTTTGTTTTTTTTTCTCGAGGACTAGCAAAATGTTAGGTTTGGGGGTGTGATGAGCAGGGAATGTATCAATATTTACCGCCCCTTTTACCTATTATTTTGTTTAGTTTATTGGGTCTGATGAAGGTTTTGATGTGTTTTAGTTTATTTTGCAGATAAAATAAAATTTGGACTCAATGAAATCATTTAGGACTTGTAAAGTTGTAAATGGGCCTTAATGGGCTTGATTGTATCAAGATTGGTTTAGGCAAATTGGTTGGATCCAATTGGGCCCAAAACCGTTTCCATAAAGTCCAAATGCGACAAATGGACCTTTAAAGTTTAATTGGGCCTAATGGGCCAAAATTGATTTCTAAGCTTATGGGGTAATTCCTTGATTGGGCTTTGGTTGCCGAAGCCCACGCCTTAAGAAATTAATTGAAAGCCCATTAGACTTTAATTGGACGATATTGGATGTTAATCGAAATTTGAGACCCGTAACAATTAAATTTGGAATTTAAGTCGTAAAGGTTCATTTATAAAGTGTGATATTTAATTTGGAATTAAATAAATGGATTAGTGTTAAATACAAGTTAAATTGGATTTAATGTTGTAGTTTAACGTAATTCAAGAATTCGTACTTTTAGTACTTATTCGCAAAACGAGTTTGACTCGTGCAAAATCAAATCGTTGTTTGAACATTGGATGGTCATTAATTATCAGATTAATTAATTTGATTAGATTGATTGATAGCATGCTTGTGTGAATACATTGTTGCGATGCATGAATAATGTATATTGGATGGATATTAGATGGGTGGGGCAATTTTAGAAATTGTTATAATAAATTTGGAATTTATTAAATTGGACCTGCGTGTCCAGCCTATTACCTCATTTCTCATTGTATTTCTCTTCTCACCTATTCCCCTCAATGTAAATGAGGTTTCTTTAGAAATGTAGTGTAATGGGTATAAGTAAATACTTGTGCTAGTGGGAGAGAGGAAATTGAGAGATTTGATCTAGGATCTATGTGTTAAGTATCCATCCGCATATCATTATTATTTTATTTATACGCGCTTTATTATGTGTTTAGAATGCATGTTTAAGGGTGTACGATGATGAGACCTTAACAAAGATAATAAATTGGTTGCCAATTTGCACGCGAAAAACCCTCACAAAATATTAAGCGTTTTTCCTTCCATTGAGTGATTCTTACTCAAGATCCAAAGTTGGCATTGGTTTGTTGGCCAATGTCAAGACCTTTGTCAATTGAGGATGTTTTTGAATCATGAAAGTTTTGTTCCATATCAGTGTCTTGTCCAAGTTGTGATTTGTTGGCCAAAGTCAAGATCACTTCTTGTCCATCGACATTGATTACGAAGCTTTCCATGATCAATGGGTTCCGCTTAACTAGAATCATTAAGTTTGTTGTGCCAAAGCAAAGGCTTAATGGTTTAGAGGAAAGAGGTTAGGGAATATATTAGATATATTGGCATATATAAGATATATGTTTCGGACTTGGATGTCCACCTACTGGATCTAGGAATTGGATTGGATCCAATTGGTCTTAGAGATCTACCTAGTTAAATATCATACAATTTGTTGGCCAAAGTCAAGATTGTGTGTTATTTAACGGGATCCTAGCCCACTAGGAAACACGGTTTCCCGAGTACTCGACAGAGGGTTAGAGGCTCGCCGAAAAATAGTGGGAGGCAAGTATTAAATTTGCAATATTCGTTTAATTACTTGCCATACGCGCTCAATCAAATATCATTCGTCAAATAAATTAAAAGTATTAGTTGGACTAATATTTAATGTTGTTTTAATTTTACAGTTGGACTGTATTCAAACTAATTCAATTAATAGTTGATTTTATAATTGGATTATAGTAATCAATATAATTGAATTTTACAAATTAAAAGTATAGTTGATTATATAGTTGGACTATAGTAATCATTATATTAAATAGTACATGAAATCATTGATTAAATAGTTGGACTATTAAAATCAAGATAAAATTGAAAGATTAGTGTTTAAAACATAATCCTGGGTGAAAATGTATTTAAACGATTTTAATTTTCAAAATGGGAATAAAATTTCAGGATGGTCCTGGAAACTAATAAGTTACTTTATTTGATAAAATAACATATTAGGACTAAGTCTGGAGTTGAGCAAATAGTAGAGCATGATCTTTGAAAGATTCTTGTGATGATAACTTTAGTGCTTAATCCATTATACTTGACTCCTTAATTTCCTAATGAGAACTAAGGATTAGATCCTTAAAGTATGATGAAGGAATTGAAGGATCTTCGTAGATCTATTCTTAGATCTTAGAAGACTAAATTGCAATACTTAACTCTTGGAGAGTTAATGGCTATTCTCAAGGAGACAAAGCCAAAGTTTGCAATAAGACAAATAGCGCAAGGCGCATCTTACTTCGATATTCTAGAAACCCAAGGCTTGGCCAAAGGCTTCTGGAATGTTGAAAATGGGCAAAGACAAAATCATTATAATCTTCTAGGAAGATAAAGGACATATCCCAATATGTCTGCCTAAACTGTGGCAAACGGGGTCACTGAAGCGTGACTATCGTATGGACAAGGCAGAGATGAAGGAATTAAAGATGGGGAAAATCTCTGGCTTTAAATATGATTGTTATAAACATGTTCACTACTAGTATTAAAATTGGATTTTAGATACTAAATAGTGGTACATAAATATATGTACTGATGTGTAGAATCTGCTATGAGCAAGATACTGACATCAGATGAGATTAATCTGCGAATTGGAAACGGGACGAAAGTCGCTGTTTTAACCGTAGATACCTATGTTTAGGAACTACCCTTCGGGTGTGTACTTAAATTAGGAAACTGTTATAATGTAACTAGTTTGACTAGAAATATTATCTCTATATCGAGTATAATCCGTTGCGGATTTACCTTTATATTCTAGAACACTAAAGTGTTTTATTTTATAAAGATGATATTGAGATAAACACATTAGATGTGAATAACAGTATTTATGTTTTGAATATAAATAAATCTCAAACATATAACGTGACAAACAAGTAGCTCTAACTGATTTGATCAGATGAGACTTATTTGTGGCAGTGTTGTCTGGGACACATTAAGCAAGACTCGTATATCCACACTTTTGAAGAGTGGGTACTTGGACAGATTTGATTCTATTCAAATGAAGTCTACGAATCTAGTTTATTAGGTAAAGTACGTAAAATACCTCTTACTTGGTAACAGTGTAAGTGCCATTGATCTATTAGCCCTCGTTCATAGCGACAGAAGTGGGCCCATGTCTAGCTAGGCTAGATGTGGATATGAATGTTTCGTGACCTTTACGGATGTGGCATCGCGTTATGGTTACATGTTTCTTTTGAAACACAAATCGGAAACTTTTAGAGTTTCGACACGAAATAGACAAACTGATCGGCAAAAGTATTAAAACCATCACGGTTAGACCATGATGAAAATACTTAAGAATAAGTTTCAATAATACTTGAAAGAGTATAGTATTCTTTCAATGAGGACTCCTCCCGGAACATGTCAATTTGACGGTGTGTCCGAACAGAGAAACCGAATTTTGTTGGACATGATAAGGTCTATCATGAGTCGCTCTGAGCTACCATTTTCCTTCAAAAGGATAAGCATTAACAGTGCAATACTTATTTTGAATAAGGTTCCATAAAAATCTGTTTGACAGATTTCATATTAGATATGAACAGGAAAGAAACTGGGTTTTCTCATTCCTGAATATTTGGGAATGCTAGGCATATGTTTGGATGATACCAAACTAAAACCCAAGTTGGATAAGTGCCTTATATAGTTGGTTATCCTAGGGAAACCAAAGTATAGTACTTATACATCTCACAAGAGAATAATTTAATTGTTGCTCTCCATGCGGTATTCCCAAGAGGAACACCTACATGCAGTGGTAAGTGGGAGGATAGTAAAACTCGATGAAAATCGGAGTAATACTGTTCAAGGTACCGAGTCCTTAATGGAACACAAATAGTTCATCAAGGATGAATCTGTACCAGTAATCTTCGAATACACAAGAACCGCATAGGTCGGAGAGAGTCAGAAAACAACCTGAGGTATGGGTTTCTGATCTCACCTCATAAAGATGTCAATCTTATTGAGGAATACCAACCGACTACGTATGAGGAAGTGATACAAGGTATCGACTCCCAATTATGGCAAAGTGCCATGAGTCTGAAATGGATTTCATGTATAACAACTATGTTTGGATACTAGTTATTTTACCGCAAGGCATTGTGCCTATTGGTACTATATAAGTCTTCAAGGAAGACATACATGGATGGCAACACACCAACATACTAAGCTAGGCTTGTAGCGAAAAGGTATCGTTATCAACATTGTGTTGATTACAACGAAATCTTTTATATGTTGCCACGTTAAATCCATTTGGATAATGCTTGCTGATGCTACATGTTTCATTTATGAAATATGGTAGCTGAACGAGAAAATCGCTTTCCTGAAAAGGAAACCTTTGGAGGATGTTTACAACATCTTGAGGGTTTTGTCGTATCAAAACTAGCAAACAAGGTTTGTAAGTTATACGATCCATGTTTGGATTGAAGCAAGCATAGGTTCTTGGAATTATCATTTTGATGTAATCATAATGGTTTATGATTTAATTCAAAACGAAATGATTCTTATGTATATAAGAGGGTTAGTGGGAGCGCACTGACAATAATGTCCTGTAAACAATGATGATATGTCATTTCTTGGAAATGATATTCCCATAATACAATCGGTGAAAGCTTGGCTTTCGAGAAAAATCTATGTAGAATACTTGGGAGAAACAACCTTTATTCTAGGAATAAAGATCTACTGGGATAGATTTAAAGTTGTTAAAACTCTCCAAGAACTCGTACATTGAAAAATGTACGTGACCTGGTGTCTCATATGCTTTGAGCATATGGAGTCACAATCAGGCCAATCCAAGTGATAGTCACTGGATTGATGTTAAGAACATACTTAGTATCTTAGAGAACTAAAGATAATGTCTTAAACTATGGAGAAGGAGAACTTGAAGTGACTGGGATCACTACTGCAAGTTTCCTAACCGATAATAACAATGGTACTATACAGTTTGAATAATGGAACAGTGAGCTGGAAATCTTCCAAGCAAGATACTATTACCGAATAAACAACAAATGCAGGTTATTGCTGCAGCTGAGGCAGTATTAGAAGCCATTTGGGTCGATAACAAATCTAATTAGATTAGATATAGTTCTGTTAGCAGCTGAGCTAGGCTACAATGCAGGCTAAAGAATTAATGGTTTCATCAATGATCCAGATATATACTTCGACTATTCATCTGATTGTTCGGATCATACATCGTGGCGATGTGATGATCGTATAAATCACATCAGACGATATTCATGCAAATCCACTGACGAAAGCCTTTCCTCAGCAGTTTGAGCGAACCGTACATAGTTCGGGTGTAAGACACTCGAGTGACTGGCTATAGGCCAAGTGGGAGATTGTTGGACAGTTATGACCCATAGCGTCACTATTTGTACAAATCATGGTGTTGTTGTACAAATTAACTATGTGACAAAAGAGATTGCTCTCTTATCATTTGTGATTAGATCACCTAGATGTATAAGTGATAGGAGGTCCCTATGATTAGTTCCTGGATTGAGATGATATGAGACAATATCAGTCCAAGAAGGATTAATCATTAAATATCCCTAGTCAAAGTATTATCGAGATTGGACATCGATAATGCGTAAAAGACTAGTATTACACTTGTGCGTATTGTGAGGGCACAATAGCATAGTTCTCATATATTTGGGTATAGGATACTAATGCAAGTGTAATAGGAGGTTGTGTTTTACCGATGGTACGGAAAAAAGCTTCGCTCTGGATAGACCCCTTCGGAATTCCATTGGTAGTATGACTATGTGTCTATGGAAGTCCGAAATCAAGGTAGGTGTATTTGGTCTTAACCTGAGACTTGCACCGCTAATACTTGCGACAATCAATATACTTTGGTTTTGGATGACCAGGGCTTTAACCGGTTCTGTGTACGCCTCTTCTGGGTATATCGAGAATCGTAGTGTATTGGGTGTGATGTCAAGACGGAAGTATCACTCCAGTCATAGTGGAGATGTTGGTCACGTAGGATACGGGACTGGTTCTCTTAAATACTGCAGTTATCGGGATATTATGACTAGGTCATGTATATCCGATTATAGAGACTTGTTACAAGACATCTGACATGTGCTTCGTACGGGGCAGACACAATTCCAGCCCCAGGCCTAGCACGTGACTATCTGATACTGGATCGACATACACGATACCACGTATACTACGCCTGATATAGATCGCTTATTCCTGTAAGCATGTTTTTGGAGAATTGGGTAGGCATGGCGCTTTGCTAGAAGCCAACCTTGTTTTGTAAATCGGTAAAAACGTAGTACTAGGTACGTACGTGTTCGAATAGTCCGACGACCGAATTTACTGCCAACATATCCGGGGATCTCATGTGTCGCTTCCCGAAGGTTCACCGATGACGTATGACTCACACTTTAATTAATCTGGGATTAATTAGATGAGAGAGAAAATTAATCTGGGATTAATTACGGAGATATTTTATCTATGATAAAATATCATTTAAAGAGAGAGAACGATTATTTTGGAATTAATCGGTAAATTACTATATTCGATATATTAAACGAAATTGGATTTCGACGCGGAATTAAAATAGGATTTTAATTCGGGCGAATGAGTTAATTTAGAATTAATTCGTTAGCGACGTGAATAGTAATTATGCTAGGCATTATCATTTAATTAAATTAGATTTAATTATGACACAATAGAAAAATTGTTAATTTGGAATTAGCGAACCCGAACCCGAGATTGTTTACGAGCGCATTCACATTTCGAATTCGAGTGCGGCACGCAAGTCAATTCAAGCGTCAAATCGCTAGTCACATCAAGCGTCAAATCATTAGTCACTTTGAGTGATGTGACAACTTATCACTTGATTGATTGAGTGATGTGAATAGTAGATGCGAGTTGTTGGAAAGCTTTTAAAAGCTTGAAAGACATTTACCATTTGTTTAATATTTGGTGTTTGACTTTTGTATTTGGTATTAGATATACAAAACCAACACAACTCTCATCTCTTCTCTCTTACACACATTCGGCCAAGGGCCTTATTTTTGCATCTCCCTCATTCGGCCATTGTGGCCATTTTCTTCTCTCCAAACCGTGAACCTAGGGTTCATTATCTTGATGATTTTGTTGCAAAATCAAGAGTGCTAGCACACACCTAGGAGACATACGAAGGTGATAGGGAAACCCACCCATGTGCATGGAATCATTTCAACAAAGCTTGGAGCTTGGAGGACCCTTCCATTGCCAAATTTTTAGACACCAAAACCAGCCACTGCCATGAGCACCAAGGAGGCAGAAAATGATTTTTATTGTCTACCGCGTCGCTCAACCGATCATTGTGAGTATTCCGCGACTTTCTTTGTTGTATTCGCACTTATGTTTTATGCTTGATTCGATCCTTGGGACCGTAGAAACTCCAACATTTTGGCCATAATTTCTTACTCCAATATCAAATTGAGGTGATTCAAGTTCAAGATTAAAGAAGACTCAAAGATCTACAACTTTTAAGCTCCTAATAATTTCGAATTCGGAAGTTTCCATGATCGAAATGGATAAAACATTCGGAAGTGTGTTATGTGTAATTATTTAAGTCATTTTCAAAATAAAAAAATAAAAATTGTCAAACTTCCACCAAACATGCTTGTATGTTTGGTGGAGGATTTTGTTACCATGTTTGGTGGAGCAATTGGTGGAGAAATTGGTGGATGCCTTTAGGTTTGCCTATAGATCCAAGCTAAACTTTGTAAATTTTTCAAGCTTTCTTATGAGGAATTTTTCATGAAAACCTAAAAGAAAGTGTCTTGTATATTTATTTAAGTTTTCTTGTATTTTTTTTAAATAATAAAATTTTGTGTGTTTTCATTTACAGCATGAGCAAGTAATCTCATTCTGCTGGGGTGAAAAGGTAAGACTTTTAATATAATAAATTAGATTATCTCCCTTATTTTAATTAAAATTTGGATTAATTAGTTACCGACTATATGGCCGGTTTATGTGACAACCTTATTTACCGCCTATATGGTCAGTTTTACATTTCAGACATAGTTTCTACCTATATGGTCAGTTTAAGTAATTACCTTGTTTTCGCCTATATGGTCGGTTAGATTTAATTAAGACAAATGGAATTACCGCCTTTATGGTCTGATTAAATATAATTAATTAATCGGTAAACACTGACAATAAGAGAGATTTCTATTTGAAATATTAAAAGTGGATCCTCTAACCATAGCATTTTGTTTCATTATTGTAATTTTACTTTTATCTATCTTCAAGTTATTTTTATGATGTTTTGTTTATTTAAGTGTTTAGTAATCCTAAATATATTTTGTAACTAGGCATATATCTAGGGGTGTGAATGAATTCCAATCATCACCGGTTTATAAGGGGTTATTTCATATCTTGGGTAATATAAAGGTTTATTTATTAAGTCTTAAGCTTAATGCTTATTGTTAACTAGCCATTAATAAGATTGATGTGGTAAACTTAAAATAAATTTGACAAATGAATTTTAGGTTTCATCCTTAGACATAATAGCCCACGATCTTCCTTGAGGATATATAACCCTTTAATAGATTTCCTTACAGGATAGACATATACCTGTCGGGCGGGGATAGCCATAATTGGAACTTAATCTTAATGAATTCAGGTAACTTGGTTGGCATAGACATATGATTAATTGGGTTACACTGGGTATTTACATCTGACCATCGACAGAGACTTTTGTTATAATTTCGTGTTCCAGGTTAGTAAACCAATATATTACACAAACAGAGATAACTACTTCATCTTTGAAAGATATTGGAAGGATTCACAACCCTATATAGTTTTATAATATTGAATTTTCATTTAATTCACATTCATGATATTTTATTTACTTGTTTTAAGTTTAAAGTCACCATCCAATCAAACAACCAATCTATTAGATACTTATAAAAATTTGGCTTCATAATTAATAGCTTATATATTAAGTCCTCGTGGGATCGATAAATTTATACTACTTGAACGATATGTGCGCTTGCATTATACGTGTGTGATTATGCTGGTCAATTATGTCTGGGATGAGCCATACCTATTTAAACACTGTGCTGATCAATTACTGAGATGTTTTGTTCCAAAAGAGGAGGTCAATAGTGTTCTGCAACATTGTCATTCATCACCATATGGTGGCAACATTAGCTGGAATAAAACTACAACCAAAGTCCTACAATCAGGTGTATTCTGGCCCACTCTTTTTAAAGATGCTTATCTATTTGCTCTTCCATGTAACAGATTCCAGAGAATGGGAAATATTTCAAGGAGAAATGAAGGACCTTTGCAAAACATTCTGGAAGTGGAGTTATTTGATGTATGGGGTATTGATTTTATTAGACCATTTCTTCCCTCATTCGAAAACCTGTACATACTAGTTGCAGTAGAATATGTCTCCAAATGGGTTGAAGCAATTGCATTCCATCCAATGATTCAAAAGTGGTGATAAAATTCCTTAAAAAGAATATTTTCACTCGCTTCGGAACACCTCGGGCAATTATCAGTGATGGTGGCACACATTTCTGCAACAGATATTTCGATGCATTTCTATCCAAATACGGTGTTACTCATAAAATTGCCATTGCCTACCATCCACAATCAAATGGACAGGTTAAAGTTTCAAACAGGGAGATCAAATGAATCTTGGAAGAACTATTGGATCAACAATGAGGGATTGGTCTACAAAACTGGATGACGCATTATGGGCCTACCAGACTGTTGGACAAAATGACCCATAGGCGTCACTATTTGCACAGATCATTGTGTTTGTGTAGCAAATAACTATATGACAAGGAATTGCACTCTCATCATTAGTGATTAGATCACCATAGATAATAT
>SKCR01021488.1:0-17846 GCA_019454045.1 Zanthoxylum bungeanum | reverse complement strand
TCGTTCTGCTTCAGCTTCTCTTTCTTCTCCATTTTTCTTTCCTCTTCTCTCTTCTCGGTCTGCTCTCATCCTCTCCTCTCTCTCTCTTTTCTTTATTTCCTATTTCGGTCTCCTTTCTCTCTTCTAGTTTCAGTCTCCTTCTTTCTCCTTCCAATGCTGCTTCTACTCACGGCTTCTGCTTCAGCTCTTCTTCTTTTCTCATTTCATGTCTCTCTTTTCTCTGATTTTCCTTTTTGTTTATGTGTGTGTAAATTAAAGGTGTGTGGTGAATACATAATACACGTGTGTGTGTGTATTATAATCATGTGTGGTGATAATTGTTTAAATGTGTGTGTGTCACGTGTGAGAGAGTGTAGGAACTTCTAGAATTTTTGTTATTTTTATTCTAATTGCTAATTTCCAATTTTAACCCATCTAATTAATTCTATTCTATTCTACAACTTATCTTATGGAAAAAGGTTCCCGTTTTACTGAAATAAAATAAACCTCGCGTTCAATCGGCTACACAAGCGAAAATAAAATTCACACATCACACTAGAATAATCCGGGTCGTTACATTCACCCCCCCTTATATAGGATTCGTCCTCGAATCCTGTTCTGAGCATACTAAAACCAAACAACAAGTAAAGACTGGTAATCAAACATCAAACAAAGACCGATATGGTCAAACAAAACACATATTTACTAAGATAGCCGAATAGCCAGCAACTGCAGTCACCGACACTCCATAACCTCTGCTCTGATACCATCTTTGTAACATCCCGCCTAAGCCAGGATGCTACCGGCAGGAGACAGGCTAATCCTGACTCCATAAGCCTCTAACTCTGCTGAAATTTCGGCATGACCTCTGCTAAAATCGAGCAACCTGGATCAAAGTCCAGCACCTCAGACAATCTATAGGGCCCAATACACAACATGACACTAAAATAATAATCTCAAGACTTAATACAACTGGGCTCCGTGCCCGAAAATGCGTATAAACAAAAACTTTTACAAACTTTAAACTTATACAATGGAACTTATAAACAACTCAATTACTTTACAAATAAACTCATAAACATCTTGACTCTTATACTCCCAAGACCTGGTGACTGGCTGACTGCAACGCTGCTATCCGGCTCCTCAAAATCTGGTATTTGTGGTCGATCGATCGGATCACCAACCTGCAAAACTCAAAACACTTGTTTTCGCTGCGCTACTTTGATATCTTATTTCTTTCCTAATTAATCCTCTACTAGTTCCAATTCAGATTCTTACTATAGTTATTTCTTTTAACACATTGAAATATCATCAAATCGGATCTAAATATAATATTCTTTCTATTGCATAACCACCAAACTAATACTAACCGTACAAACTTGAATATAAAATCTTATAATCATGAACTAGTGTTTTACAACCTGTTCCTTCCATATAAGCATACAATGCACACATACATCAATCAATACTCAGATACATCATGCTATCATTCATTAATGTCCACTCTATGCGTCACAAATGTTAACTAGAATGTATGATTTAAATGCATGACTTTTATAAGCTATGCAGTACTTTAATCATGCCATGCTTTTATGAAATACGTCTTGAAAATCTTTTCTGAAAACTGCTTTCTAAACTCTTTATGAAATCTGTCTTTCTGAAATACTATTTTCTAAAAACTGTTTCTGAAAACTGCTCATCTGAAAACCGTAAACTGTATTTGGGGTATCCGCTGAAAACTGGCGCATAGGGGCGTTACGTATCGCCGTCCCCCCAATGCTGCTTCTACTCACGGCTTCTGCTTCAGCTCTTCTTCTTTTCTCATTTCATGTCTCTCTTTTCTCTGATTTTCTTTTTGTTTTTGTGTGTGTAAATTAAAGGTGTGTGGTGAATACATAATACACGTGTGTGTGTGTATTATAAACATGTGTGGTGATAATGTTTAAATGTGTGTGTGTCACGTGTGATGAGAGCGTGTAGGAACTTCTAGAATTTTTGTTATTTTTATTCTAATTGCTAATTTCGAATTTTAACCCATCTAATTAATTCTATTCTATTCTACAACTTATCTTATGGAAAAAGGTTCCCGTTTTACTGAAATAAAATAAACCTCGCGTTCAATCGGCTACACAAGCGAAAATAAAATTCACACATCACACTAAAATAATCCGGGTCGTTTACACTAACCACACTTGACATCCTTAGTTCTAGCAGCTGCCACCCTCAGGTTTTGGTCTAGTTTTGCTCGGTTCTGCAGCTTCTTTACCCTTGGCACTAGGTTCGGCCCTAGGCTTATTAAAGCCTCCACTGAACTCGCCTCTAGGCTTGTCAAAGCCTCCATCTCGCTTCTCATTGGAACCCATTTTCCCTTCCATGCAGAAGTAGCCTGAGTACCAAATCTGGATGTTGACCTTTTCTTGAGTTGCCTTTCTACCTTGATAGCCATGTGAAGCATATCCTCCAAATCAACATAATGATGCAACTCCACCATGTTTGCAATCTCTCTATTCAAGCCCCCTAGAAACCGTGCCATAGTAGCTTCTGCATCCTCAACTACATTTGCCCGATCATGGCAACTTCCATCTCTGTGTAATAGTCCTCAACACTTTTGGTCCCCTGATACAGATGTTGTAGTTTCTGATACAACTCCCTATAGTAATGGCTGGGTATAAATCTCTTTCTCATGAGACCTCTAAGTTCTGCCCATGTCTGACCGGTCTCTCATAATTTCTCCTCCGTGTAGAGACAATCTGATCCCACCAAATCATAGCATAATCGGTAAACTCAATTGCTGCCAGATTGATCTTCTTCTCGTCTGAGTAGTGATGACAACTGAAAATCAATTCTATTTTCTTTTCCCATTCTAAATAAGCTTCAGGATCATTCTTGCCGTGGAATGTTGGTATCTTGATCTTGATGCTACCTAGATCACCATCTACATCTCTTCGCCTACCATATCCTCTCCGATCATAATCCTCTCTTCTGGCATCAAATGCACCTCTATCATCAAACTGTCTATCCCTCCTATCATTCCTCCTATCAAACCTCCTATTAGGCCTCCTATCATGCCTAGGCTGAAATCTCTCCTCCACATCATCAAAACCATCAGGATCATCAAACTCATTTTCAGCTTCCTCTTCATCTGGTGGTACATACTGTGGTGGTACTCGGCGAGGTGGCACATTGTGAGGTGGTGGTACATTCTGAGGTGGTGGTACTCTGGGACCGCTACCAGTTTGAATACTCTCTACACTCTTGGACAATCTCTCCAAAGCAGTATTCATGTTCTCCATCATATCTGTAAATTTTCTATCCAAAGCCTCAAGCTTTTCATCAGTAGTTAGACCTGCCATCTCAACACTAAACAAACAGATTAGAAATAACAAGAAAGTAAAGCAAAATGTAAATCCTCACAATCTCACGTGTTTACACTCGAATGATATCACTCAACTCGTGTTTGCACTCTATTGGCTTTTACCCGATACTGTGCTCACAATCACTGCCTTTACCACTCTTGAGTTCTTCCTCAATTCAAATATGAATCACACTCAATCCAAGAATACAAACCAAGCGTAGTCCTCAAGCTAGCATGGAACACAATGAACCCAATAATATATATATATAGGGCAGGTGGAAACGAAATGTGAACAAGAATAGCAAGACGAAGACTCAATCAATAATACTTAAACTAGAGTATTTGTAATAAGAAGTGAACAATTAGCACAATGGAAAAAAAATAAGCATGCAAATTCACGGTCGTATGCAATTTCGGGAGAAAATTTGGCACCGCTATAGAAATTTTGATGGAATACCCTCACGGGCACCTAAATGATAATATGGAACAAACTAGGATTCAACAAAAATGCAATTTTTACTCTTTTTTTTTTTTTTTGCTCAAGTGATCACTATCGCTCAAGTCCCTTTTTTTTTTTTTTTTGATAACGTCAGATGCTAAATGTGGTATGATTTCAGAGGTTGATTTAGGTTCTGATTTCAGAGGCTGGTTTTCAAAGCCTGATTTCAGAGTCTGATGAGGGTCTGAATCCAGGGGTCTGGATTCAGAGGTTGCTAGTCAGTGTCTGATTTCATAGTCGAATAAGGGTCTGATTTCAAGTTATGCATTCAGAGGCTAATTTCAGAGGTTACTGGTTAGGGTCTGATTTCAGAGGCTATTGGTCTGGGTCTGATTTCAGAGGTTACTGGTCTGGGTCTGATTTCAGAGGCTAAGTTTCAGGTCTGATCTCAGAGTCTGATTCAATGGTTAAGTTTCAGGGTCTGAACTCAGAGTCTGATTCAATGGTTAAGTTTCAGGGTCTGCACTCAGAGTCTGATTCAATGGTTAAGTTTCAGGGTCTGAACTCAGAGTCTGATTTCAGAGGCAGATTTCAAAGGTTACGTTTTAGGTCTAATTTCAGAAGCTAAGATTTCAGGGTCTGATTTCAGACTTCACTTAGTTTTTCAGGGTCTGATTTCACACTTCACTAGGGTTTAGAAACAAAACACACAGCCGCCAAGAACATGCTTATTTCTTAAACATATGCTAAAGAACAGAATGACTATGACGAACTGATAGGAAGAACAGAACAGAAGCCCAAAACTGGAAAAGTGATGAAGATGAACTGATATGCAACTGGAATGAACTGATATGCAGAACACACCAAAAACAGATCCAGAAATAAACCAAAACAAAAACAGAATCAAGATCCAAACAAGGACTGAAACGAAAATAACAAAGAACAACACCCAAAACAGATCCAGAAATAAACAAAACAAATAATAGAAACAAGATCCAACAAGAACTGAAACGAAAATAACCAAGAACGAAAATAAAAAACAGAATCAAACAAAAGAAAAGATAGGAAATCAGACCTTGGAACCCTGAGCTCTAGATACCAAATGACAAGAAACCCACTTGGATTCGAAATCCAAGCAAACCCCAAGCAACGGACAGAACCCCAAGAACCGCGAATATGATTTTGTAGAAACAAAACCTTCCAAGGCCACAAAGAAGACCCACAAAGAACTTGCCCTTGAGAACCTTTAAGATGAATCCTTGTAGTGTTTTGCTAGCAATGGAGACGCCACTAAGTTTGCCAAACTTAGATAAGTCGATTCAAACTTGAAAAGGGGAATCCCTCCCTTACAATAATTCGGCCATAGCCAAAGCTTTAAGCTTTTGAGTTTACAAATTCGTTGGTTCCTTCAAATGAAGAAGAAAGTAAGCTTAAATAGTGTTACAAAAGAAACCCTAAAGGCAAAAAGACAATAATGCCCCTAAAAACGAAATTACACAAATATCAAGTCTTTAAGTCTTTAAAAGCCTAAAAAGCTTTATTCTAAACTGATTTGGGCCAAGTGAAATGGCTTTGGGCCCTTTCCATCGAAGCCCACATGCGCCTCTATTTGTTTGTTGCAGCTGGCCATAAAACTCTGAACTAATCCCGCCATTGCTTCTCTGAGTCTTTGGTCCTCTGCCTCGTAATTGGCCCTTCTGGTACTTGTAATGCGTCATTTGGTTTGTTGTCTGCCTGGATCATGTCATCCCCTCCCTCTTGAAAGGATTCGACCTCGAATCTGACCTGCATCAAAAGGAGTTAAGTCAGAAACATTAAATGTAGCAGACACATTATACTTACCTTGTAAATCCAGCTTGTATGCATTGTCATTAATCCGTTCCAAAACTTGAATGGACCATCCCCTCTCGGTTGTAGCTTAGATTTACGTTGTTCAGGAAATCTCTCCTTGCGCATGTGTACCCAACCCCAATCTCCAGGCTGAAATACCACACGCTTTCTTCCCTTATTAGCATGAGAAGCATATTGCTCATTCTTTCGTTGTATTTGCTCTCTTGCTTTCTCATGTATGTATGCTTCACCAAATCGGCCTTCCTTTTTCCATCGAGCCTCGCGTGCTCATCAACAGGCAAAGGTAACAAATCCAATGGAGTTAGTGGCTGAAAACCATAAACAATTTCAAAAGGTGAAAATGAAGTAGAAGAATGAATGCTACGATTATATGCAAACTCAATAAATGGCAAACAATCTTCCAACTCTTCAAATTCTTGCCAACTATAGTGCGCAATAATTGAGATAAAGTCCTATTAACTACCTCTGTTTGTCCGTCAGTCTGTGGATGACATGTGGTAGAATACAATAGTTTGGTGCCTAGTTTAGCCCACAACACCTTCCAAAAATGGCTAAGGAACTTAACATCTCTCTATCAGATACAATACTCCTAGGTATACCATGGAGTCGCACTATGTCTCTGAAAATAAATCTGCAATGTTTGTAGCATCATCGGTTTATGACATGCAATGAAATGAGCCATTTTACTAAACCTATCAACTACAACAAAGATTGAATCTCTACCCCTCTTTGTCCTAGGCAAACCTAACACAAAATCCATCGATATATCAACCCAGGGTTCACTAGGTACAGGCAAAGGAGTATACAAACCATGTGGCATTAATTTAGATTTAGCATGCTTACATGTTAGACACTTATCACAAATACGCTCAACATCACGTTTCATTTTAGGCCAATAAAAGTGCTCATGTAAAATAGCTAAAGTCTTAGTAATCCCAAAATTCCCCATCAAACCTCCCCCATGCGCTTCTTTCACAAGCAACTCACGCATACTACAAGCAGGAACACACAACTGTTGCTTTAAATAAGAATCCGTCATGAATGTAAAAACTTTCCAAAAGATGACTTTGCACAAGTAGCATAAATCTCACCAAAATCAGAATCACACTCATATAATTCCTTAATCAAATCAAATCCCAACATCCGTGCATGCATTGAAGTAAGTAAAACATACCTGCGAGATAATGCATCAGCCACTATGTTTTCTTTACCTTGCTTGTAGCGTATAACATATGGAAATGACTCAACGAATTCCATCCATTTTGCGTGTCGCTTATTCAGCTTACCTTGACCCTTCAAGTGTTTTAATGATTCATGGTCGGTGTGGATCACGAACTCTTTAGGCCACAAGTAGTGCTGCCATGTCTCAAGTGCTCTCACAAGCGCATATAACTCTTTGTCATACGTGGGGTACCTCAAAGCTGCTCCATTCAGCTTCTCACTAAAATAGGCTATTGGCCGCTTTTCTTGCATGAGAACTGCTCCAATACCTAACCCTGATGCGTCACACTCAATCTCAAATGTCTTCTCGAAGTTGGGTAGTGCTAAAATGGGTGCACTGCATAACTTCGCTTTAAGATCCTGGAATGCTCGCTCTTGCGCCTCGCCCCATTGAAAACCAACTGTCTTCTTTACTACCTCAGTCAATGGCGCGGCAATGCTACTGAAGTCCTTGACAAATCTCCTATAGAAGCTCGCTAAACCATGAAAGCTTCGGACTTCTGTCACTGTAGTTGGCGTAGGCCATTCCTGAATTGCCTTTACCTTCTCCACAACTACCTCGATGCCATCTGCACTCACAACAAAGCCAAGAAAAACAATTCTATCCATGCAAAATGTGCATTTGTCAGAGTTAGCATACAATTGTTCTTTTCGTAAAACATCAAGTACATGCTTCAAATGCATCACATGCTCATCTACTGTTTTACTGTAAACTAAGATGTCATCAAAATAAACCACAACAAACTTACCTAAAAATGCACGCATAACATGATTCATCAATCTCATAAATGTGCTAGGTGCGTTTGAAAGACCAAATGGCATAACTAACCATTCATACAAGCCATACTTAGTCTTAAATGCAGTTTTCCACTCATCTCCCTCTCTCATGCGAATTTGATGGTATCCACTCTTCAAATCAATCTTACTAAAAATTTTGGAACCATGCAATTCATCTAACATGTCATCTAGTCTAGGAATTGGGTGACGATACTTTACCGTAATATTGTTGATAGCTCGACAGTCAACGCACATACGCCACGTCCCATCTTTCTTAGGAACTAGAAGCACTGGTACTGCACAAGGACTCATGCTTTCCCTTACATACCCCTTGTCCATCAACTCTCGTACTTGCCTTTGTAGCTCCTTTGTCTCATCGGGATTACTCCTATAAGCCGGTCTGTTAGGAATGACTGCTCCAGGTATGAAGTCTATCTGGTGCTCAATACCTCTAATGGGTGGAAGCCCACTAGGTATGTCATCTGTCAGTACGTCACTGTAATCCTTTTTTGGATAAGGTAAGTATTATAACCAAAAGAAAAACTATACAAAAGCAAAGGGGCATCCCCCGGATCTAGAGAGGACAGGCCCTCCTAGAAGAAAGCCAAACGGCTACAAGAGATCAACTAAAGATGTCATCGGGCAGGTGCCACGAAAGGTGAAGCCATTTATTGTCATAAGATGGATTCACCTTACGTAAAGAACTAACACGATTCCGAACATCAAAACAATATCATATAGAAGAACAGAAACTGGCCTAAGAGGCATATCATGAGTGCGAGCATTCCTCTCCCTCCATATATGGTAAACTGACGCTGCAAATGACAGACGAACCAGAAGATGATATAAAGAGGCACCGGAAAACTGACAAAGCCACTCAACAGTTTGGCGCCAATCTCGACAGCTCCTATCTAAACCACACATGGCTAGCACAGACGACCAAACCCTCGATGAAAAGAGGCATTGAAGAAAAGATGATCGATGTCCTCACTCGAACAACCACACAAAATACACCGCGAGCATGAGGATATACCAAATTTCATCAGACTGTCCTGAGTACAAAGGCCTCCCTGAATAATCATCCAAAGAAGAAAAGAATGGCGGGGAATAGATTTCCGAAACCAGACAACTCGGGACCAAGGCATCTCGGGTCTCCTTGACCTCAAAGCATTCCAGGCACTATCCACAGAAAATCTCCCATGTCTATCATCCTCCCAACCAGCACATCCTCCCTCAAACTAGAAGGAGACGGAAGGTGAGTCTGAGCCAAATCAACAAGAGCAGCAGATCTAGAAGGAGGCCAATGCCAAACAGAATCAGAGATAATGGAAGCAACTGTCGCCATCCTATCCAAGCCAGAATCATAAATCACTCTCTCGCCCAACGAGTCCACAATCGGGCCTACAGGGTGCCAATTATCAAACCACAATAAAGTCGACTCACCATTCCCAATACTCACACTCATCCGCCGACGGGACCAAGAACGAAGCTCCAAAATCTTACGCCAACTCCAAGAGCAATCAGAAGGACGTGGGATCTCCCAAAAACTTCTCCCCCTCAGTAAATAAGAGTAAACCCAAGTAGACCAGACAAGAAGAAACCTGGCCAGAACAGAGAAACCAAATATGCTTGACAATAGCCGCTCTTTCCAAGCTTCCAGACTCTTTATACCCAGGCCCCCCTCCTTAAGAGGTAAACAAATTTTGGTCCAAGCTACTCTAGCCCCAGTAGTAGGGATAAGCGCACTACCCTTCCAAAGGAAAGAACGTAGGATAGTCTCCACCTTCCTAATCACTGACTTAGGAAGAATAAATAAAGAAGACCAATAAACTTGAATGGAGAACAAAACAGACTTTATAAGCTGGAGCCGACCTGCATAAGAGAGAAACTTACAACTCCAACTTTTAGCACGCATAACAATACGATCCACAAGAGAAGCACAGTCAGAGGCCCTAAGTTTAGTAGAGATCAAAGGAACCCCCCAAATACCTCACAGGAAGAGTCCCCACCTGGAATCTTAACACATCACGCAGTTGGTCTTGCATAGAAAGAGAGATGCCAGCAGAGAAGAGAGAAGACTCTTAGCTGGATTCGGAATTAAACCTGATAAACCACCTGAACTGCCCAATACAATCCTTGATCAAAGAAACAGAGGATGCATCTGCTTTACAAAAAATCATAAGGTCATCTGCAAAACAGAGATGAGTAAGACGGTCCTTTGAACACCGCCAGTGGAACTGGAAACCCGGATCAGTAGCCATATTACGAAGAAGGCCTGATAAAACTTCCATAGCCAAAACAAAAAGATAAGGAGACATAGGATCACCTTGTCGCAACCCACGACCCCCAGGGAAAAATCCATGCAGCTCTCCATTAATAGAACAGAGAATCTCGTAGTAGTCATACACTCCTGAATCCACCCACCATCCTCTCAGGAATACCAACAGTACGCAGTACCTCAACCAAAAAAATCCCAACGAACAATGTCATAAGCTTTCATCAAGTCAATCTTAAGAGCACACCTCGGGGAAACCGCTATTCCGGTGATAATTCCGAAACCAATTCCTGACACAGAGAGAATATTGTCGCTAATACGCCTTCCCTCGACAAAAGCAGATTGATTCTGACTGATCACTGAAGGGAGGATGACCTTAATTCTGTTCGCAATCAGCTTAGCAATGCACTTGTAAATGGTGTTACAACAAGAAATGGGCCTATAATCTTAACCTGGGAAGGATTAGGAATCTTAGGAATCAGAGCAATGGATGTAGTTTACCTGCCTCAAAAAGACGTCCAGAAGAAAGAATGAATGAAATAGCACATAAGACATCATTCCCCACAATATTCCAACACTTCTTAAAGAAACCCGAATTAAACCCATCCGGACCTGGAGCTTTATTGTCTTTCAACCCGAACAGAACAGCCTTAATCTCCTCATCCTCAACCTCTCGAGAAAGAGCCATACTCTGCTCCTCAGTCACATGTCTAGTAATAGCAGATTGGAGGGTCACCCTATCAAAATCCTGCTGACGATGCTGAGGACCTAAAAGGGACTCAAAAAAGAAACAATCTCATCTCTAACCAAAGCATCTTCCTCCACACGGGTACCATCCTCCTTAGTATAGAAGTAACCTTACTACGACCATGAAAACTCTTCATAGCGGTAAAGAAGAACTTAGAATTCTGGTCCCCAAGGTTAAGCCACTGAACACGAGATTTCTGTCTATTAAAGCCTTCTTCAGCCCGACTCAAATCACCATAACTCACCCTGCAAAAGAGATGAGATGAGATAGACACAGGAAGCAAATGGTCAGAGTTAGTAAAATAAATATGAGGCTCCTTGTAGACTAACAATAGCATGAGCTTGCTAGCCTTGAATGCTTTTCTCGCTTCACCCTCACCCATATAGAAACTTTTTTAACTCTCCCTTTTGTTTCCCTCTCACGTTCACTCACACTTCCCTTGGGAACTCCCACGGCCCTGGCCCTTATTTTCTCACCAGATACATCACTCTCACTAGTCTCACCCAAGGTGGTGTTTCTCTTCGCTCTCTCTTTGTCACGCTCAAGTTGCAACTTAACCTGATCTTCATGGACTTGTGTAGGTGTAAGTGGGTATAATGTAATGGGTTTTCCCTTATGCTGAAAAGAGTACTTGTTCTTGAACCCATCATGAATAACCTTCTTATCAAACTGCCACGGCCTGCCCAAAAGAATATGCCCAGCATGCATCGGTATCACATCACATAGGACATCATCTGTGTATGGCCCAATGATAAAGCTCAATAATACCTGCTTTGTCACACTTATTTCCCCACAATCATTTAACCACTGCAACTTGTAAGGCTTCGGGTGTCTCAAGCAACTCAACCCCAATCAATCAATCAAAGCTGTGCTAGCAACATTAGTACAACTGCCCCCATCTATGATCATACTACATCCCTTGCCATTCACACGGCACCTAGTATGGAATATGTTCTCTCTCTGCTGCACACTCTCAACCTCGACAACATGAGCACTCAAAGCACGCTTGACAACTAAGGATAAGTTATCCAGCGGATATGCAGCTCCCTCATGGTCACTAGCATCCTCCAACTCTGGCATCTCCTCCTCGACCTCACTATCAGTAGAGTACACCTCTCCACTCTTTTTATCAATCACTAAGGTACGCCTATTGGGACATTGTGAAGCATAGTGTCCCATGCCCAAACACTTGAAACACTTGACATCCTTAGTTCTAGCAGCTGCACCCTCAGGTTTTGGTCTAGTTTGCTCGGTTCGGTTCTGCAGCTTCTTTACCCTTGGCACTAGGTTCGGCCCTAGGCTTATTAAAGCCTCCACTGAACTCGCCTCTAGGCTTGTCAAAGCCTCCATCTCGCTTCTCATTGGAACCCATTTTCCCTTCCATGCAGAAGTAGCCTGAGTACCAAATCTGGATGTTGACCTTTTCTTGAGTTGCCTTTCTACCTTGATAGCCATGTGAAGCATATCCTCCAAATCAACATAATGATGCAACTCCACCATGTTTGCAATCTCTCTATTCAAGCCCCCTAGAAACCGTGCCATAGTAGCTTCTGCATCCTCAACTACATTTGCCCCGATCATGGCAACTTCCATCTCTGTGTAATAGTCCTCAACACTTTTGGTCCCCTGATACAGATGTTGTAGTTTCTGATACAACTCCCTATAGTAATGGCTGGGTATAAATCTCTTTCTCATGAGACCTCTAAGTTCTGCCCATGTCTGAACCGGTCTCTCATAATTTCTCCTCCGTGTAGAGACAATCTGATCCCACCAAATCATAGCATAATCGGTAAACTCAATTGCTGCCAGATTGATCTTCTTCTCGTCTGAGTAGTGATGACAACTGAAAATCAATTCTATTTTCTTTTCCCATTCTAAATAAGCTTCAGGATCATTCTTGCCGTGGAATGTTGGTATCTTGATCTTGATGCTACCTAGATCACCATCTACATCTCTTCGCCTACCATATCCTCTCCGATCATAATCCTCTCTTCTGGCATCAAATGCACCTCTATCATCAAACTGTCTATCCCTCCTATCATTCCTCCTATCAAACCTCCTATTAGGCCTCCTATCATGCCTAGGCTGAAATCCTCCACATCATCAAAACCATCAGGATCATCAAACTCATTTTCAGCTTCCTCTTCATCTGGTGGTACATACTGTGGTGGTACTCGGCGAGGTGGCACATTGTGAGGTGGTGGTACATTCTGAGGTGGTGGTACTCTGGGACCGCTACCAGTTTGAATACTCTCTACACTCTTGGACAATCTCTCCAAAGCAGTATCATGTTCTCCATCATATCTGTAAATTTTCTATCCAAAGCCTCAAGCTTTTCATCAATAGTTAGACCTGCCATCTCAACACTAAACAAACAGATTAGAAATAACAAGAAAGTAAAGCAAATATGTAAATCCTCACAATCTCACGTGTTTACACTCGAATGATATCACTCAACTCGTGTTTGCACTCTATTGGCTTTTACCCGATACTGTGCTCACAATCACTGCCTTTTACCACTCTTGAGTTCTTCCTCAATTCAAATATGAATCACACTCATCCAAGAATACAAAACCAAGCGTAGTCCTCAAGCTAGCATGGAACACAATGAACCCAATAATATATAATATAGGGCAGGTGGAAACGAAATGTGAACAAGAATAGCAAGACGAAGACTCAATCAATAATACTTAAACTAGAGTATTTGTAATAAAGAAGTGAACAATTAGCACAATGGAAAAAAATAAGCATGCAAATTCACGGTCGTATGCAATTTCGGGAGAAAATTGGCACCGCTATAGAAATTTTGATGGAATACCCTCCACGGGCACCTAAATGATAATATGGAACAAACTAGGTTCAACCAAAAAAATGCACATTTTTACTCTTTTTTGCTCAAGTGATCACTATCGCTCAAGTCCCTTTTTTTTTTTTTTTTTTGATAACGTCAGATGCTAAATGTGGTACTGATTTCAGAGGTTGATTTAGGTTCTGATTTCAGAGGCTGGTTTTCAAAGCCTGATTTCAGAGTCTGATGAGGGTCTGAATCCAGGGGTCTGGATTCAGAGGTTGCTAGTCAGTGTCTGATTTCATAGTCGAATAAGGGTCTGATTTCAAGTTATGCATTCAGAGGCTAATTTTCAGAGGTTACTGGTTAGGGTCTGATTTCAGAGGCTATTGGTCTGGGTCTGATTTCAGAGGTTACTGGTCTGGGTCTGATTTCAGAGGCTAAGTTTCAGGGTCTGATCTCAGAGTCTGATTCAATGGTTAAGTTTCAGGGTCTGAACTCAGAGTCTGATTCAATGGTTAAGTTTCAGGGTCTGCACTCAGAGTCTGATTCAATGGTTAAGTTTCAGGGTCTGAACTCAGAGTCTGATTTCAGAGGCAGATTTCAAAGGTTACGTTTTAGGTCTAATTTCAGAAGCTAAGATTTCAGGGTCTGATTTCAGACTTCACTTAGTTTTTCAGGGTCTGATTTCACACTTCACTAGGGTTTAGAAACAAAACACACAGCCGCCAAGAACATGCTTATTTCTTAAACATATGCTAAAGAACAGAATGACTATGACGAACTGATAGGAAGAACAGAACAGAAGCCCAAAACTGGAAAAGTGATGAAGATGAACTGATATGCAACTGGAATGAACTGATATGCAGAACACACCAAAAACAGATCCAGAAATAAACAAAACAAAAACAGAATCAAGATCCAACAAGGACTGAAACGAAAATAACAAAGAACAAACACACCAAAAACAGATCCAGAAATAAACAAAACAAATAAATAGAAACAAGATCCAACAAGAACTGAAACGAAAATAACCAAGAACGAAAATAAAAAACAGAATCAAACAAAAGAAAAGATAGGAAAATCAGACCTTGGAACCCTGAGCTCTAGATACCAAATGACAAGAAACCCACTTGGATTCGAAATCCAAGCAAACCCCAAGCAACGGACAGAACCCCAAGAACCGCGAATATGATTTTTGTAGAAACAAAACCCTTCCAAGGCCACAAAGAAGACCCACAAAGAACTTGCCCTTGAGAACCTTTAAGATGAATCCTTGTAGTGTTTTGCTAGCAATGGAGACGCCACTAAGTTTGCCAAAACTTAGATAAGTCGATTCAAACTTGAAAAGGGGAATCCCTCCCTTACAATAATTCGGCCATAGCCAAAGCTTTAAGCTTTTGAGTTTACAAATTCGTTGGTGCCTTCAAATGAAGAAGAAAGTAAGTTTAATAGTGTTACAAAAGAAACCCTAAAGGAAAAGACAATAATGCCCCTAAAAAACGAAATTACACAAATATCAAGTCTTTAAGTCTTTAAAAGCCTAAAAAGCTTTATTCTAAACTGATTTGGGCCAAGCGAACTGGCTTTGGGCCCTTTCCATCGAAGCCCACATGCGCCTCTATTTGTTGGTTGCAGCTGGCCATAAAACTCTGAACTAATCCCGCCATTGCTTCTCTGAGTCTTTTGGTCCTCTGCCTCGTAATTGGCCCTTCTGGTACTTGTAATGCGTCATTTGGTTTGTTGTCTGCCTGGATCATGTCATTAGCCAACTCGATGATTTCGCTTTGGAGAATCGGATCAGTGGGTCTAACCAACCTGGATGTCTGGGTCACATTCTGTGATTACTGTAGCATACTTAACATGATATGGTCTTCTTTTATTGCATCGTCTCTTTCTTTTCATTATTTTCCTTCATTTTTTTTCTTTTCTCTTTTTCTTTTTATTTTTCTGACTCACCTACCCTTTAAGGTAGCATTTCTCCTCATGGTGGTCCTAATACTCGCCCATGGGTAGCTTCACGCTTATCGGTTATAGGCGGTCTATTTCTTTTCTTTTCATTGCAGAGACTTTTCTTTCTTTATTTTCCAACCATATCATGTATCGTAGCAAAGGCAAATCAGTGTGGACATCCAGGCAAACGGTCATTCACCGATCCACCATCTCTTCAACTAGTCATCTCATCAACCGCTCAGGCTTCTACTGTTGAGATACCTTTATCAAGTGCTTCATGAGTCCAGCCGAGATCAATCCATTCAGAATACCGGATAAGAGCGCGTCTCGCGCTTCTCGCTTCTAAGGCTTCTCCCTACAGCACATAATGTCATCACCGGACATATGTTTAACCATCAAAGACTTCTCTCTCACTCTTTTTTTTTTTTTACTCACTCACTCACTCAATCAAAGAGAATTCTTCCTCTTTATTGCTGACCATGTAGGCTTCGCCTCCGGGATCCATATTCGAATTTCAAACTCAAAATGGGCCTCAACCCTCAGATTACCATCTGAATCTTAACACCGATGTGGACCTCAGCCTTAGGATTTCTTCCCAAATTCAATACAGTGCTTTCGCTGTTTCTGATTAGCTTGTCTTTGCCGTTTTCTCTTTTATTCTTCGATACCTGTGAATATAAAACAAAAAACACAAAACAAGCAAAAAAAAAGGAATGCAATAATGGGTTATATGTGTGCATGCATGCATGAGTTCTCTTTATCCCGTTGGGTTAGGTCTTCTGCGGATGACTATTCAGTCTTCTGTCCCTCAGGCAAAATACAACTTCAATCTGTCAACATTGATCGGCTCGGTGAACTCATTCCCTTCCAAGTCCAGTATAGTCTCACTGCTCCATTTCCCATTACATTCTGAACAATGTATGGTCCTTCCCAATTTGGTCTGAACTTCCCTCTTGGGTCTGTCGTCGACGGCTTCGACTGCTTAAGTACCAGATCATCTTTCTTGATCTTGGTAGGACGCACCTTCTTATTAAATGCTCGGGCCAACCTCTTCTGATATATCTGCATGTGATGCAAGGACTTCATCCTCTTCTCATCCATCAATGCTAACTGCTCAAACCTCTGCGAGGTCCATTCTCGTTCAGGCAATTCTGCTTCTGCTAAACCGCATGGACTGTATCTCAACTTCCACGCTAGTACCGCTTCCATTCCGTAGACTAAAGAGTAAGGCGTAGCTCCAGTTGCTGTCCTTACAGAAGTTCTGTATCCCCCACAGGCATACGACAACTTATCAGCCCAGTCTTTGTAATTCTCCGTCATCTTCGCCAGAATCATCTTTATTGTCTTGTTGGCTGCCTCAACTGCTCCATTAGCCTGCGGTCTGTATGGTGAAGACTTATGATGACCTATCCCATACCTCTGTAACATCGCCTTGGTCTCTCCCTGAAACTGGACTCCATTGTCCGTAACCACGTGATGCGGCATACCGTACCGGCATATGAGATTCCGGGCTATGAACTTAGCCATTTGTTTTGCCGTGACATTACGGAATGACTCGGCTTCTACCCATTTCGAGAAGTAGTCCACTGCTACCACTATAAAGTGATGTCGTTTGACGTATTCGGCCGAATCTCTCCGATCATATCAATTCCCCATGCTGAGAAAGGCCACGGTTCTGACAACCCGTGCAATTCTGTATGCGGCAAATGATTCAAATTCCCGTGCGCTTGACAATCATGACAGTGCCTTACCAGCTTCGCGCAGTCGGCATCCATGGTTGACCAGTAAAAGCCTTGTCTCACAATCTTGCGGGACAAGTTCAATCCGTTCATATGCGGTCCACACAGACGCCAGCATGCACTTCATCCATTATCTTCTGAGCTTCTTCCTTTCTCAAGCATTTCAGCTGAACACCGTTCGCTTGCCTTTTGTAGAGTTCTCCCTTCAGACTCACATATTGAGCAGCCAACTTCTGAATGGCGATTCTGTCTTTTCTACTCGCTTCCTCTGGGTATTCCCCATGTTCCAGGTACCTCTGGATGTCATAATACCACGGTCTTCCGTCATCGACCTCTACTCCCAAGATCCTCTCTATCTCATAAACTGGTTTGCTGGCCGTTGTCAACACAAGTGGTCTCATCACCAATTTCTCTGGATTCTCCCAGGTTGCGGCTAGCGTTGCCAATGCATCTGCCATCTGATTTTCTTCCCAAGGCAAGTGCTGAAATTTGCAGTTAGGGATAGCATGTGCTAGGTTTCCGAGTGGAATAAGTACGGCTTCAACCGTTATTCTTTTAACTCCCATTCTCCTTGCATCTGTCGGATCACCAACATTGAATCTCCGTAAACATCCCACGTTCGTAGCTCTCAAGGCTATTAATGCAGTCAAGCCGAATGCACATGCTTCATACTCAGCCATATTGTTAGTTACCCTGAACGTCAACCTCTTGGCCATAGGCA
>SKCR01021487.1:0-17819 GCA_019454045.1 Zanthoxylum bungeanum | reverse complement strand
AAACCCAGAAGAGGTATACACAGAACTCGTTAAAACCCTGGACCACCAAACCTAAATTTTACCGATTGTCGTAAGTACTAGCGATGCAAATCTCAGGTTAAGATCATATGCACCTACCCTGAAGCGGACTCCCATAGACACGCAGACATACTACCAATGGGACTCCGCGGGGTCTATCCAGAGCGAAGCTGTTTTCCGTACCATCGGTAAAACACAACCTCCTACCGCACTTGCATAAGTATCCAATACTTAATATATGAGAACTATGCCGTTGTGCCCTCACAACATGCACAAGTGCAATACTAGTCTATTCCGCATTATCGATGTCCAATCTCGATAATACTACGACTAGGGATATTTAATGATTAAACCTTTATGGATTGATACTGTCTCATATCATCACAATCCGGAACTAATCATAGGGACTTTTACCATTTATATATCAAAGTAATTAAATTACAAAACGGTAAAAGGCAATTTCATTACTACATAGTTAATTTTGTACAATAATACAATATCATTTACAAAATAGTGACGCTATGGGACATTACTGTCTAACAAACTTGATCATCTGATGCAAAGTGGAAGGCACGCCCCAAAGTTTGTGAAACAAGGCCTTCCCAACAATAAGGCAAAAGTTGCTGGATTTCAGTACTGTGAACTCAACCTCATCTTCAATCGGTCTACCTTGACCATAGCCACAAAGGTACCCTCAACTCCCCTTTTACTATCATCATAAGCCTTAATGGTCATACTGGAGGGGTCCAAGTCTGTGCTTTCATACCTAATCTTGCCAGAATTTTCAACGGGCACACATTGATGGACGAACCGTCATCCACCATTACACATGAAGTTTTCTTGCCCCTCACTTCGGCCCTGATAAATAAAGGTCTATTATGATTCCTCCCCTCCGGCGGGAGTTCATCCTCAGAAAAAGATATCTGCAAAGCTTCTTTCTGAATTGACCCAACAAACATTGCAGGGTTGGCATCTTCTGGTACCACAATTTTGCTCAAGGCCTTAACCATGGCCTGTCTATGCTCTCGGGATGCACATAGCAGTTCCCAGATACTCACTTGTGCTCTAGTCTTCCTCAATTGCCTCAGCACTATATCCCCCTCAGTATTTTCTGCAGTCTCAACCACTTCTCTACCATCTGTCAAAACTCCCTTACCCTTCTCCGCCATATCATTGTAAAAGCGACCGCTATGCGTCATTCCCCTTACTTCTTCCTCATCACTGCTAGAGAAATCATGCCAAAAGCTTTTCCCCTGCTCTGCCTCATCTTCACTAGTACTATCCCAGATTCCAAGGCAAAAGGCTTGAGGGTGGAAGGATTTTAGGACAATGTCTTCTGGGAGGCCAGAATTGATCATGTAGATTGGTGGGGGTACTGCTCGGTAATTGGGTAAGGGGTTTTGTTTGTGTCTGGTTGTTCGGTTTCGGGGTCAGGTATCTTTTTGGAGTCAATGAGGTCTTGGATCTCGTGGCGCAGTCGGGCACAGTTGTCAGTGTCATGGCCCTTCTGCTGATGGAAATAACAGTAAAGTTGAGATTGAAATGTGGTGGTGGTGGGTTTGGGATAGGTTTGGCTTCTAAAGGCTTTAAAAGCCCTTGCCTCTTCAGTTTCTCTCTAGCACTTTTGACAGGGGCCTTCCCAAGTTAGAAAATTGCCGGTTCCGATAGCGGCAATCTCAGTAGAAACGGGCTTTGCTCCCGATGTTCCCCCAATGGGCCTCCTGTTCAGACCATAGAATTTTCTATTCTCGGCCTCTTCTTCCTCAATGTCCATGACAGTTTCCCTCAACTACCGAAAATCAGTAATCATGGAGGTCATCCTCCTCAGCTTCCCATAGATGGAGGGCTTGGTGCCCTTGATGATCATTTTAATCTGGTCCTTCTCCGAAGGCCTAGTCTGCATTTTCAATAACTGACCCCTCCACCGGTCCACATACTCCTTAAAACTCTCATCCGCTTTCTACTTAACATTTTCCAGATCACGGAGTGACAGATCGATCTCTAAGTCAGTGACATACTGCTTCAGGAAAGCATCAGCCAACTCCCTCCAATCTTCCTTCACTTTCTTCTCCAAACTGTGGTACCACACCACGGGAGCTCCCTCGAGCGACATTCCAAACATTTTCTGCACTTGGCGCTGAGACAGGCCAACTGAACTCATGACTGATACAAACTGTCGGAGATGCACCCTTGGATCCCCATTCCCGTTAAACTTAGCCATATCAGGCATCTTGAACTGTGCCGGCAACTGTTACTCGAAAGTCAGTGTGTCATAATCCAGCAGATCCTCATTCTTACCCTCATCTTGCGGGTAACCGACTCAACCTGATCCTGGAGTTTCTGTAACTCTGCCTGAGACCCAGATACTCTGCCTGCTGCATACTCTGCCATATCATCATCAAAAGCGGGGGAATCATCCCCCAATTTGTTCGGAGATTCCTCTTGCCTCACATCCCCAGAATTGACCCAGCACGAGACCCAGCTATACTAGCCATAGCAGTAGTCAAAGCCTGCAACTGTTCGGTGATCTTGGCGAGACCGTTCTCTAACTGATCCATACGGGACACCTCATTATCGGATTCACTCATACTTGTTCTTTTAGTGTGTCTTGTCTCTTCTCTAACCCAAACGGTATCTATGATGTCTTTTTGAGACATAGATAGTGTTAACATGATATATGTATGTATGAGGTGCATGAGATGCATGTAACATATATAACATACTAAATCAATTATAACTCTCAAGCAAATCGGCCCGTTATCATTTTAGAATCTTTCGGGCTAAGTTTCATAGGAGTGAACCCATCCCAGTTTAAATGGCCCAATGAGTTCACATCTCATGACAATGTGCCCGACTAAACCCAATGGTAACGTTCCGAACACAATCACAAAGTGGCCCATCAATCACTTAGAAGCCTTTGGCCCAATAGTCATGAAATACGTTCTTGTCCCAGTTTAAATGGCCCAACAAGCCCATATCCCATGATAAATAGTCCAAATGGATCCAAACAACGATGTTCCCAAACACAAGCATAGAAGAAAGATGATGCAAACATGACATAGTAATTTCTACAATAATGGCCTATCAACATTTCAGAAGCTTTTGGCCTAATAGTCATAAGGTGTGAACTTGCCCCAGTTTAAATGGCCCAGCAAGCCCGCATTTCTGACAATAGTCCAACTGCATCCAAATGAGGATGGTCCACAAGCACATATTCAAGGAAATAATTGTTACTTTAGCCAACCCGGTCTATGGGTGGGTTAGCAAGAGTATAGACAAAGGCTCTCACACCGGCGAGGATGGCCCACAACTAGGTCTCCCCACTCAAGGGTTCGAGCAACCAAGTGAGCGCACCCTTTTTTATACACTAAGGTACGTGGCAATAAGCTGTGGTGTGTGACGGACTGTCAAATGGATTTCCCGTTGTACATTCCCCAGAGGGAAGGTGGAGCGAGGCTCACTTAAATACCCAAGCCTCTTAGGCTCTTATCGCTTGTTGTCAGGAATAAACAACGAGTCCTCCAAATTAGTCCATCACAATAGGCTATGAGTAGATGGCTATCTAGGTGCCTTCACAGATTTTCCTTCTAGAAAGGTAGTGAATGAAGGAAGACACCAAACCATTACCTAGCCTCAAAATGCCTTTGACTAAACCCTCACTTTATCCACTATAGACACGGTCAATTAAAACATAAATCCAAACATCACAAGTCAATATTTCGGGGCCGATTATCTATCCCCAGTGGAGTCGCCAGACTGTGGGAACACAGAAATCTGGGGCGACGCATGCTGTCCCGGGCTCGCGGCCCGGTCGGGAGTACGGAGTAGGCACGGGGGACTAAACCGGAGAATAATGGAGTCGCCACCCGGTGTGAACCGGGAAAATGAGATTTAAGGCCGCACTCACCCCTCGCAAGGGAAGACCTCAAACCATTGGGTTCGGAATGGTCCCTTACTTATGCCACTTGTAATGACAGGATTTATGTGATAATTTAATCAGGCTTAAGTAGCACTTATTTCCAAGAGTATCATGCTTCTAAATTCTCGGGTACAAAATAAAACTTATACATACATTTCACATATATCTCACATCTAAGAACACATGCCTGAAAATACCTCAAAGTAACAACGAACATACAACTTCATTCAGCACATCATATTCATGAAAAACACAAGCATACGTAATAACAGCACAAGCATACATGTGAGCACTTTTCCAAGTGATACGTGGAATTGTATCCCAAGTACAGACCGCATTACCGTCCATTCGGAATCGGCTACGGAATTTATGTCTGGGTTCCATCCGATATATCACAAGAAATAATACTCCAAAGTCATCATGGCATAGGTATATGAATCGTAATGCGTTAAATCAAGACTAAGGCAAATGACGCAACTAATGGAATAAACATGCTTTTCATTATTATGTGCACAAAGATGAGAATGACTATGTGTGGTTCCATACAAAAATCACCTAAGAAACAATTATACATGACATGTGATGAATATGTCTCAGTTCAGTGTGTTCGTGTTCGTGTAGCGTTCGTAAACGCGTTCGAACTGTAAACAGAAGGTTCGCGTTCGTATGGCGTTTGATAACGCGTACGAACGGAAATAAAACAGAATGCTCACGTTCGTATGGCATTTGTTAACGCGTTCGAACGGAAATGAAACAGAATTCTCACGTTCGTATGGCGTTCGTGAACGCGTTCGAACGAAAATGAAACAGAATACTCATGTTCGTATGGTGTTTGTTAAAGTGTTCGAACGGAAATGAAACAGAATGCTCACGTTCGTATGGCGTTTGTTAACGCGTTCGAACGGAAATGAAACAGAATGCTCACGTTCGTATGGCGTTCGTGAACGCGTTCAAACAAAAATGAGACCTGATGCATGATAAGGCAAAATGTATGCGCGTTCGAGTTGCGTTCGTAAACGCGTTCGAACGGGAACAGACCTGATGCATGAAATGGGACGCAATATATAAACAACAAAATAAAGGGGCGCGGCGAAGTACTGTCATAAAGGTGGCCTTTTGGGGCTCTTGGTCTCTCAAAGAGAGGACCTTTAGACCAACATAGTAAGCCCATGTGCTCGATCGCATCATACATACAAAAATAAAGCCAATCATGTCAAAACCAAGTGCCCGATTGAACACATCTTACATCCAATCCGAACACACATCAACCGGCGCGGCAAAGCATCATGGTAAAAGGGTTTTTAACCCCTCCCCATAAGGGATCTTTCATTCCACTTACTAAACCCATGCGCTTGATTGAACCATGCATAAAAAGATAAAGACAATAATATCAAACTGAGTATGCCCGATTGAACGTATCTTGCATCCAACCGAACACACATCAACCGGCGCGGCAAAGCATCGTGGTAAATGGCTTTAACCCCTCCCCATAGGGGATATTTCATTCCACTTACTAAGCCCATGCACTCGATTGAATCATGCATAAATAAACAACATACAGAATTCAAGTGACGAAAGATAAACAAAAGCAACACAAAATAAAAGAGGGTGTCGTTTACTCAAGCGGTACGTGGAGTTGTGTCCCGAGTACAGATCATATTACCGTCCATTCGGAATCGGCTATGAAATTTATGTCCGGGTTTCCATCTGATATACCGCGAGAGTTGACACGTCTCTCATTTCATTCCACAGCCACAACATACTACATCTCATAATTCATGCATATTTATCTACTCGAGGGCCACAACATGCATTTGACAATCACATAAGCAATATTTAAGAAATAGTACAAAAGCGAATGTGAAAGATACCCTCAGGTCTAACCTTTTAGCCAACTTTCAGGCTTGCGTTTCACGGACGTCGGAAGGGTACAGTTCCTCAACTTCTCCGGTTCACTGGTTTAGCGTCCTAGCTCACTGCTTTGCTGTTTTGCTTGCGGTTCGAACTCCGTTTTGCTCCTGCTCGGCCTCTGTTTTGCTGCTCACTGCTCAGGCCACCTGTTTTGATGTTTCAATGAACTGTTCCAAGTTTGTGTGGGTTCTTAGTGCAGTTGTGTGTGATTATTTTTAAGATTATGAATGTAGTTTTTATATTACTGTTTTTAAGGTTTTTAGGGACTGTTTTAAGAGGATTTGGGCTGCGGTTTTAAGGTGATTCAGGGGCTGTTTAGGCATGTTTTAGGGGAGCTAGTTTTGAGTGTTTATTAGGGGGTGTTTCAGTGGTTGTAAGGGCTGTATGGGGGGATGTGTTCTCGGTGAAGGAGGGGAGTGTTTTGATTCGGCTAAGGAGGGTTATTGCTTGTGGTGGTCTCGACTTTGAAGGATTTTGGTGTTCTGGATTCGGCTAAGGGTGAGTTTGGTTTGTTTTGGATTCGGCTATGGTGGTTGTTGGTGCTTTGGATTCAGCTATGGAGGAGGATTGAGGCTCTAGTTGTCTCGGCTATGGAGGAGATGGTTAGGGCTCTTTGTTCTCTTTTTGTGTATATCTGAAGTGTTTTTTTTTTTCTTGGGCGTGTATTAGAGAGAGTGGAGAGATGGTGTGGCTAGGTTAATGCATGTTTATATAGAAGAGAGCTAGGGTTTGCCCTTGTCTCACAAGGAAGAGATCTAGTTTCCAAATTAGGAGTCCTAAGGATGGTATACACAAGATTGAGGGGGGACAAAATATTTTAAATTAGGAAGTCAACTATTTTAAATTGGTAGATGTCTTGTTAGATTAGGAAGTCAAATATATGATTGGCTTTAATTGGTTAGGATTGATTTTAATTAGGTATATCTTCTTTTTTAGTTTTAGTATATGATATATTCAATTATTAAAATTAGGCATGATTTTAGTTTAAGTTTGGTAAATGTTTTAAATATTTTATTTAATGTTTAATGTTTAAATTAATATTTATTTATTTAATTTGGGATGTGTTTTATGGGCTTTGGGGAGCTAAATGGGCTGGGGTGTGAGGCTAGCAGCAAAACCAGAATTACCGACACCGTTCGAACGCTTCCTCGAACGCGACACGAACGCCTTCAATATGTTTGCCGTTCGAACGCATACACGAACGCAGCACGAACGAAAACAGTGAACCTTGTTTATTCTGAATTTCCCCTTCCGATATCCGTTTCCCGCGGCTTTCGTGACTCAAAAGGTAGTGCCTCCAAATGAGACTCATCATCGAGTTTCACATGCAAAAATGCAATGCCTACATCATCCAATAGTTTGGAACTCTAAAGGAGGGCTTGGAGCTTCTACATCCAAAGAAAGTTTTGAACTTCAACCGATCAATGTAAGTATATTCCGCAACTTACTCGTTAATATTCACACGCAAATCATGATTTAGAGATCCTTGGCATGTCTAGGACAATAACATATACAACGGCCTGAGATTCTTTGTCATTTATTGCGGAGGTGACAAAGAACCCACTTGTTTGAAGGAAACCAAGTAAACCCCTAATTTTTACAAGCCCTAAGAATCTTAAATCAATGATTTCTTAGATTAAATCCACCAAAGTTAGCCATAAACACCCAAGGAATTGTGCCCTTCATAACCTAAAAATGATGATTCATAGTGTTTTGCTAACAGTTATGGACGCCATTAATGTTGCTAAGCTTAGATAAGTCTGTTGGCACTTGAAATGGGGAAATCCCTCCTAGATCTTGATTCGACCATGAAAAAACTTTAATAAAGAAGACAAGTTAATTCACGTGAAAAAAATGTTCTATTTTTATTCAAGAGAAATATTTCTTTATATAGTACAACTTAAAGAAAACCTAAAAGACAAAAAGACCAAAACACCTTTAATGGGTGAAAATTACCAAAAAACCTAAAAACTACCATTGGCTTTTAATCAAACAGTCCCCAAAGGTCATTTCCCACGTAAAGTAACTTAAAACAAAGATTAAAAACTAATTAAATTTAAGAAAATGTTGAGCTGTTTATATAGGCTATTAATTGACGTGCTTACTAAATAAGTAAGGTTTTAACCATAATTAACCCTAATGACCTAACGTTAGCTTAATTACATCAAAACTAAAGTCAACATATTACAAGGTTTGGCCAAATTACGTAATGTCAAAAGTTAGGCCAAATTCTTCAAATAGATCTATATCTTCGAAATGGCCTTGTGAGCTTCACTCATTTCTGATTTGGGCTAAGTGAATAGCTTTGGGCCCTCTCCATTCAAGTCAACGTGCTTCTCTAGTGTGCCTCTGACTTATTTGTTACAATCGCCAATGAAACTATGAGCTAGTCCCGCCATTGCTTCTTTGATCTTTTTGGCCTTCTCTCTTGTGTTTAGCCTTATTGGTACTTACAATGGCTTTACTGTGTTGTTGGTCGAGTCCCTTAATGATCCAAGTGTACCTTGATTCATGTTAAGAGGTCTTTGAAATATCACCATTTTGGCCGACTCTATCTCCATCCATTGTTTACTTTTATCATCATCCATTTCTTGAAACTTCTCTGCCTGGACGCCTAAAACATCTTCCATTCTTTCATTGAGTTCCTCTAAGTCTCAAGCATAAGGTGGGAGCGATAATGCACTATTGGATAACACCCCATTATCAAGACTTCTAGATGATGCAGTTTTCTGAACATGGCACTATTTCGCCTTAATTTGGGCTTCAAATACAATACATAATATTGAGAACGCCTTGTGTCTTCTCCTAAGGTCCCTACTATTGGGTTCCTTGTTTCATAGAGATTCAAATGCCAGTTTTGGCATATTTTTCTCCTATGTGCTTTGGCATACAAGTCAATTTCTTCTTCAATTTCAGTCATCTCATCTTCTTGAGGTTCCTCAAATTCTTCCAAAGCGAAGGCAGCTGCTTCCGGTTCTTCAAAAATGTAGACATCTTTTCCATACCCTGTTCTTTATTTCCCTTTCATTTAAACTTTTTAGGCAATAAATAATGGTTAACAATGACCAAAGGCACACTGTCGAACTGGACAATTATAGGTGGCTCCCCTCATCTTCCTCGGCATCTTTCTTTTGGGATCAAATATCGTTTATTCTTTGCATTTTGAAACCACATATGTTTCCCTAGTATGATATTATACTTTATTTCCCATTACTTTGTTGCTATTTTTAGCAGTTTTACCAGTAGGAACATTTGACTCATTTTTGTCTTTAGGACAGGCTGCCCCATACCTCTGGCACATCATTTTTGTCTTTACTTTTTTGCTATTGCTATGTTTCTTATTGTAACCTAATCGGCCAAAAACGTTAGGACGTTGATCATCATATCCTTCATCCAGTATCAGTTTGACCTTTGGTAGGCTTATGCTGATAAGATTTGGATTGATCATGTTCATCTCTACTGGCTTTGGAAAGGGGTTTCCATCTATAACCATTTTTTCTTTACTCTCAAACATTATTCATCCCGACTCGATAATATCATGAAACACGTTTCAAAACATAAGACAATTGTTAGTCAAGTGAGACCACACATTATGCCATTTTTAATATTTGTTTTTACACTTTATTTGTTTAGGGTTTGGAAATCTATGCCAATCACTCAACCTAATTTTCTTATCTTTATATAACATATCAAATATAACATCTTCTTTGTCATATCGAACGAGAAATTCTTGAATTTTTTGTCTTCTTGGACTAGGTTATCACTTTCAACTCTAGTCAATGATTCAGGCGAAGTCCTACATACGTAGGACTTCCTTTCGAATAATTTGGCTAGATACAGTTCGGTCTGATTCATTTTAGCCTCTATGCCGCTCAACTTATAATTAATGTCCTTATAGTAAGTGCATTGACTTGAGTTTTTCATTTGTTCCTCTTTCCTCAATAGTCGTTCATATCTAACTACATTGGTGGTAAGCTGGAAAAGATCTAGAAACTCTCTATCCTGAAATTTATTTTTAGATCAAAGTTTAGAAAACTCTGAGTGATCTTCACAAATTTTTTTCTGGCAGAGGCGTGAAGCATCTACCCTTAGTCGTTTTGAACCTTTCTAGGAAATTTTTGGCCCATTCAATTGGTAATTTCCTTAAGTTTTCTAAATCGGCCAGGGTGACTTCCGTCTCAGTCTTGTAAAACTGAGCATGGAAAAATTGTTCCATTTGATACCAATTTTCTACTGAGTTTGGTGAAAATTAATAAACCAAGAGAAACCCATTCTTGATTAGGAGCTATGGAATAGCCTTAACTTGTGAAAATCATTTACCTCACCACACTGGAGATTGAATCTCTCAGTATGCTCCACAATAGAAATTTCCTCTGAACCAGTGAACAAGGAAACCTTAGGTATCTTATAATTCATCGGCCAAGGGTACGCCTTGTCAATCCAATCAGGATGGCTTTTTTATATCTAGGCCCACCCCGAAACCAATTAGTTATGGATAATCTCAGTCATTTGCTCTCTCAACATGGCGTTGCCATCAAATGGAACTTATGTTGCTGGTTGGAGCCCATAAATGGATGGACCATTATACTGGACTTTCCCTTGTGGACCTTGAGGCAATACCCATTCATGCTAGACCATGTTAACTGGTGGATTCCCACCATTTGGTTCTAAACTTTGGCTATTACCAGCCGGAGGCGTTCCTCCACGAGGTGCACCTAAGATAGATGGCCATTGGGACGACATGCCATTACTTGGTCACGTATTCTAACCCTCAATCACGGATCGCACATTAAATTGATCATGATTTTGGTAATTATTACCCCCGAATGTACTACGCTATGAGGGATAGGACTTTCATGTGGGAAAGCACTCATTGCATCATATGTTTGGCCATGTTTTCATAATACAAAGTGTTGGTTGAAATAAACTTATTCATATTATGATTGTTCCGAAGTCTAACATGTTCAACTACATTTTGAGTGAAATCGCTAAACAATGACCGTATCACATTAGGATTCAAATCCCTCATGGTCTCATAGAAACACTTTCATCTATCAAGCCCTCAAAATGTTCCACTACAATAGCGGTTTTGGTTGGTTTTTATCCAATCTCACTTCCTCTGTATTTGATCCAATTTGAGCATTTTTTTCGGAGGCATCTCAATTGTCTTTCATAATTCTTCCACTGTGATCGCCAAAAATTATTGACAGATAAATTTGGTCTACAAAAAGAGAGCATGTAAGGTTCAAACCTCTTAGAATAAGGTCCCCAAAAAGGGGTGTTTGATTTTTATTAAGAAATTCCTCCAAGAGGTGCAAGCACACAATCCTAATTAGCTAGCTAAGAAAAGAAATTTACATTTGCTCATAGAGTCTTTTTTATTTCTGTTTCCTTTCCTTATACTTGACTTTGAGTTTATATAGTGGTGAAGATAACTATCTAATAAATATGTGGACATTGTACCCCATATTCTATAACTCTTTGTTTCTTCGTCTGCCATCTGTGATAACTGCTACAGTCGTGCCTCAAGTTCGTGATAATTGCTGAGTTGCATTCCATGTTGTGATATGCTATTAATGGTAAATGTTAGGAGCATGCCCACTTTCTCCAACTGTCATGTTTGTGAAACTTCTCATTGGTTCGGTTGTTATCTGGCTGGTTGGGCAATTTGGTTGTCTGGCAAAGATCAAGTCAAACCTCTAGAGAACCTACCTCTAGCAATCTTTATGTATTCTTGAAGTAATCTTGTTAATAGATTTTAAATACGCCACAAACAATCGCTAGTTCTTTGATAATTCTTGTGTTCAATCAATGAACAAAGAGAATCTATATCTCATCAATGTACTCATGAAATATGCTTGAATTTTCTTGTATATATTTCGTAATGAGAAATAAGCCATTAATAATATGTACAATACTCGTCCAACTAGGAAAAAGAAAACAAATCCTAATCCAACCTCTAATAAGAAACTAACTACCCAATCCTAATAGGAAACTAACTCCCCACTTTAGGAAAACTACCTTAGATAAGGAAACCAACTAATTTGACCACTAAGTAAATACAAATAACTACTTATTAAAGTCATATTTTAATGTGGGCTTCAATGTCCATGGCCCACATGAAATTACATGAATATAACATAAAAAATTCAATTTAAGCCCAATAATCCACCATAAGTGAATCCATGTATCATTTTGAGCTTGCGTGCTCTTATTAATCTTGGACTTATTCTTTAAACACTTGAATCAAGTTGACACAACTTGAACCCTCTTCTTTATAGCCCATATGACTTGATTATGTTCCTCGAATCCTGATGAACACTAAAAAGTATACATTTATTAAAAGAAAAATTAATCATTTTACATTTGTTTTTTATTAATCCCCTTAATTTAGCATATTTGTGAAATGATAATTAAATTTATGTTATATATATTTATTGTGATTTTATTTCTTCTATAGGTGAAATAATACTTTAGATGCATAACTAGAAAATGAATTTGACATTTGGATATTGGAGGCCAGAAACTTTAAAGGGCGTTCTAACAGTGTACAATTTCAAAAATTTCAGTCTTACGTGATTTCATATTTTGGCCATAACGTTTTACTTCGATATTGGATTCAGAAAAGTCCAGTTCCAAATGAAAGAAGACTCAAATCTACAACTTTCCTCTGTACAAGAGTTTCTAGTTTTGTAGTTTTCAAGGTCGAAATTGATGAAGAAAAAAACATGTGCTGCATAGAAGTTTTTATTTGAAAATAAAAAAAATAATAATAAATAAATAAAAGTCATAATTCAAAAGTCATAATCTACCTTTAGGGTGATTGTGACAATTGTTTGGATTTATAAAGAAAAACAAAGAAAAAAAGTAAAACGAAAAAAAAATATTTGAAAATGACATTATACATTAGAGAAATTCGTAGAGGTGCTTAGCCATCTACTATAAATAGAGTTGTTCAGCACCCTATTTCCTCAGCCCGCTCCATACCTGTCTATCTGAGACTTTGTGGAGTTCCAACTCTTGTGTGTTTTTATATCAGGACTAATTATTGACAAACTTTGTTACCGTCTTTATGTCTGATTTTATATATTTGGCATAATTGAGTACCTAACTGGACTTATTATAGACAAATGTTATCACCGCCTTTATGGTTGGTTTTTTATGTTTTAGCATAATTAATTCCTAAAGTAAATTAATTCGGTAATAATGATAATTTGTATATTATAAAAAGTAAGATTTCTTTATATTTGAAATACTAAGAGTGGATCTCTTACCACCAACAATTTAATTTATTGTTGCATTCAAATTCAAAAAATTGCTCTTCATTTAAATCAATTCATCCTTTTTATTTTCACTCGAATTATTATTTTATTTTATTAAATATATTCCCTGTGAATCGATCCCGGACTAGTCGTGTTATTTTATTACATTGACACTCTTATACTTTGGAGTAAAGAACCGCTTTGTGAATGTGTCAAGTTTTTGGCGCCATTGCCGAGACATATAATTTAGTAGATAAAATAATAATTTAAGATCCTTGCAATTTTTTCTTTTTATTTTATTTTTTTATTATTTTTTTTTTCTTTTTTTGTTTTTCTACCTCTCACTTTTTTCTTTGCATTTGTGTAGATCCAAGATGTCCTAGTTTATCCTAAATGAATTCCGAACCTAGACATCCCTTTTTACTTGATTCTTCAAGGTTACATGAGACATAAAACTCAATTAAAATAGAACTTACACTTTGCCAAAGAATTTCTCAAACCATCCCTATCTAGAAATTCTTCCATAATTTTTTGTAAGAACCTAATTCGAAAAATCGAGATAGTTGAACGAGAAATTCAATTGAGATATGAATTGACAAGAATCATATGATGTTTTTAGGATTTAATCACTACATTTAATTTGTTTCCTTTTGTCATTTATTTTTACTTTTTTTCCACTTGTTTATTATTTTTTTCTTTTTGTAAGTATTGCATTTACATATTTAATTTTAGCATGTAGTCTGCATTTAAGTTGCATGAGACATTGGTCTCGATCATCTAGCGGTAGACTAAATAGAGAGACTTCATCACCTTCATCGTCAGTTAAAATGACTGATAACCAAAATGAAAACTCACCTAACTGAGATGAAAATCCAATTGATTAGGTAGAACGTGAGTCTCAGCATGACGATCTTAATCATCCTAGGACACTCAGAGAATTCATGAATCCCATTAGGACATGATCACCATCTTGCATTGTTTTACCCCCAGATGCATCACGTTTCAATTTTAAATCAGGTGTCATCCAACTTTACCCACATTCCATGGTTTAGAATCAGAAAATCCTTATCAGTACTTAAGGGAATTCGAAGAGGTATGTAATACTTGCACAGACCAAAATTACAGTATGAATATTATTCAACTCAAGTTTTTTCCCTTTCCTTTAAAGGATAAAGCTAAATTTGGATGCATAATCTTAGGTCAGGATCCATCAGAACGTGTGATGATTTGCAAGAGTAAAATCTGAAAAAAAAAATTATTTCCCTCTCACAGGACAAACTCCTTCAATATGAGAATCACAACTTTCACACAAGAGTTGGGGGAAACACTTTACCAATGTTGGGAGAGATTTAAAGAAATTTTAAATGTTTGTCCACATCACGAGTTTGAAACATGGAGGTTGGTTTCCTACTTTTACGAGGGTTTAACACCCCAAAGTAGACAAGTAGTGGAAATGATGTGTAATAGTGAATTTAATGATAAAAGTCCTGAAGATGCAATTAGATTACATAGAACGCCTAGCAGAGAATGCACAATAATGGGACATAGTTGGCACTTATGAGTCATCTGTAAAACAACAATCATCTGATAGAGGCATATTTAACCTTAGGGAAGACCATAACCTTTCTGCTAAATATGCTATCTAGCCAAAAAAGTTGAGGCATTAGAAATGCGGAAGAGTGATCATGTTAAGTCAATTCAAAAAGTCACATGTCATATCTGTAACTCAAATGAACATGTCACACAAGTTTTCCCAACCTTACCAGCCTTGCAAGAATGTCTCTATGACCAAGTCAGTTCCAAAACACCTTCAAGAGACCAAATCCAAACCCATACTCTCAAACCTACAATTCTAGTTGGAGAAATCATCCAAACTTTAATATTGTTGGACAAATATGACCCATAGCATCACTATTTGTACAGATCATGGTGTTGTTGTACAAATTAACTATGTGACAAAGGAAATTGCCCTTTTATCATTTGTAATTAGATTACCAAGATGTATAAATGATAGAAGGTCCATATGATTAGTTCCGGATTGAGATGATATGAGACAGTATCAATCCACAAAGGTTTAATCATTAAATATCCCTAGTCGTAGTATTATCGAGATTGGACATCGATAATGTGGAATAGACTAGTATTACACTTGTGCGCGTTGTGGGAGCATAACGGCATAGTTCTCATATATTTGGGTATTGGATACTCATGCAAGTGTAATATGAGGTTGTGTTTACCGATGGTACGGGAACAGCTTCGCTCTGGATAGACCCCTCGAAATTCCATTGGTAGTATGACTATGTGTCTATGGAAGTCCGAATCAGGGTAGGTGTATTTGTTCTTAACCTGAAACTTGCACCGCTAATACTTGCGACAATCAATATACTTTGGTTTTGGTCGTCCAGGGCTTTAACAGGTTCTATGTACGCCTCTTCTGGGTATATTGAGAATCGTAGTGTGTTGGGTGTGATGTCAAGACGGAAGTATCACTCTAGTCATAGTGGAGATGATGATCACGTAGGATACGGAACTTGTGCTCTTATGTACTGCAGTCATCGAGATAATATGACTAGGTCATGATTATCCGATTATAGAGACTAGTTACCAGAGATCCGATATGTGCTTTGTACGGGGCAGACACGATTCCAGCCCCAGTCCTTGCACGTGACATCCGATGTTGGATTGTAATATGCTATACTACGTATACTACGCCTGATATAGATAACATATTCCAGTAAGAATATTTCTGGAGAATTGGGTAGGCACGGTGCTTTGCTAGAAGCCAACCATGTCTTGTAAATCGGTAAAAATGTAGTACTAGGTACGTACGTGTTCGGATAGTCCGACGATCGGATTTACTGCCAACATATTCGGGGATCTCATGGGTCTCTTCCCGAAGATTCACCGATGACATATGACTCGCACCTTATTAATCTGGGATTAATTAGTAGAGAGAGAAAATTAATCTGGGATTAATTGCAGAGATATTTTATCTGAGATAAAATATTATTTAAAGAGAGAGAACGATTAATTTGGAATTAATCAATAAAATAATATATTCGATATATTATACGAAATTGGATTTTGACGCGGAATTAAAATTGGATTTTAATTCGGGTGAACGAGTTAATTTAGAATTAATTCGTTAGCGACATGAATAGTAATTTTGCTAGGCATAATTATTTAATTACGTCGCAACGGAAATTTTGTTAATTCGGAATTAATGAACCCGAGCCCGGGAGTGTTTGCGGGCGCACTCGCATTTCGAATTCAAGTGCGGCCCACAAGTCACATCAAGCGTCAAATCATTAGTCACTTTGATTGATGTGATGTCTAGTCACTTTGAGTTATTGACAACATGTCACTTTTGATGTGAATAGTGATAGAGGTGGTTGTAGGCTTGAATGCCTTGTACTTTTGGAAAGTCAAACATTGGTATTAGGTTTTGGAAATCTAATACGCAAACACACAACACATTTTCTCTCCACTTACTCTCTTCTCTCTCTCGTCTTAGGCCAATTTTCTTCTTCATTTTCACTGCAAATGTCGTGAGATGTAGGAGAAGCATAGGAAGATTTGCGGCAAATTTTCCAAGGTGCTAGCACACATCCGCCATTCTTCATTGTTGTATTCGCACATGTTTCTTGCTTGAAATCGATCTTGGGACTAACTAGAAACCCAACAATGGTATCTTGAGCCATTTTGAGCATGAAATGAATTATGGTAAAATTTGGGTAAAATCAATTTGAGCATGATTTGATAAAATTAATTGATTGATTATGCTTCAATGATGATGTATTGAAGTTGTATATGATCAATTTCATGAAATATTGATTGGATCAATTTTTCCCCAATATTTGAGGCTTGGCCGAAACTATGAGTGCCCTAAATAGTCATGGTGATTTGTGTTTTTGATCATTGGATGAGTTGGAAAATATTGGGTAATGTTGATTTAGGATTTAATTGGATTAAAACCGAATCGGACAAAGAAATCCCCATAATGTCGTGACATTGAAGCATGAAAATGATGTGATTTTTGATTCAAATGTGTTGGACATAAGTTGATGATAATGAGCATAATTAATTGAGTAAATTGGTGTTTTGGAAATATTAATTTGGTTTATTAATTATGGCATACACTTTAGGTTAATTAAATTATGAAATTTGGAATTTTGGTAATTTAATTAATTGGGCTTATTTTGGAATTGGGCTTGTAAAGTTGTAATTGGGCTTAATGGGCTTGGTTGGGCCAAGTTTGGTTTAGGCTAATTGGTTGGATCCAATTGAGCCCAAAACCATATCCATAAAGTCCAAATATAACTAATGGACCTTTAATATTAATTGGGCCTAATGGGCCTAAATTGGTTTCTTGGCAAATAAGGGTGATTCCTTAAATGGGCTTTGGTATTTGGGTTTGACCCATATTGACCAAAAGACCATGCCTTAAGAAATTAATTAAAAGCCCATTGGACTTTAATTAAATTAACATTGGATGTTAATCTGGCTTTGAGACCCGTAACGATTAGATTTGGAATCTAAGTCGTAAAGGCACATTAATAAAGTGTAATATTTAATTTGGAATTAAATAATGAATTAGTATTAAATACAAATTGAATTGGATTTAATGTTGTAGTTTAATATAATTCGAGAATTCGTACTTTGAGTACTTATTCGCAATACGAGTTTGACTCGCGCAAAATCAAATCGTT